>LGRX02033686.1:0-50889 GCA_001247695.2 Cymbomonas tetramitiformis | reverse complement strand
AGTGTACCAGTTCCACTATATAGTGAGACGGGTACACTATATAGTGTACCAATTTCACTACATAGTGGAACTACTACATTCTTGTCTATATTACCCTTTGCTAAATTGGCGCATTCGCTTAAAGAGCTGCTAGGGGCTTCCTCGAAGGTCATTTGAAAATTTCGGGACCCGTGTTGTCAAGTTCTGGAGCTGCTCTTTCTGCAGTGTCTTGTCAAAATTTTGATCCGAGGTCATCTTGACCCTCTAAATATTGGTCAAAGTAGCCTGAGTATCAGTCGATTTGATATACTGCTCGAGTAACAAACCATCGAGATTAGGGTTTAAGGAATGGTGCCTCGACAATCTTCAATCATTCCTCGATAATACTCGACGAGGACCCCGCCCTCCCGATATGATAGAAATGGTACACTATATAGCGGAACTGTATTTTTGCGAGCGGTTCAAAAAATTGAATGACATATAGTACTGTACACATTTACAAGATCCCGACAACCCGATGACATCTTCGCGTGTTGGGTACGTCACTATATGAAAAATCACGTTCCACTATATAGTGTACCAATCCCACTAGGTTTTAGACAAAAATCACTAGGTTATGTCATGTCACCCATATATATATATATATATATATATATATAATGCATATAATATATCACACAGTCCGAAAGAAAACGACGCGTCCGATGGCAGTCAAAGGCGAGTGCAAAGATGAGGTTATAAAATACTTAGGCTGTTTTATCATCGGAGCGCGAACGAAGTATGCCGTGGCACCTCAGGTCAAGGGGTGACAAGAAACCGTACCGCTGCCCCATTTATAGGGGGCAAACGTCGGTGTCTCCATGACCACCCCCCTTTCCTCCTTCCCCGCCCTTTTCTCATTTCCCGTCGTGGCATCCTCCCTCCCACCCCCATTTCCGCTTCTTTTTAGATAGGGATGATGGTTTTCTATGGACTTTTAAGAGCTCGGAATAGGATTCCGGTCATACATAATTTTGTGGCGAATGTTCGATAACGCGACTTCATGCCGGTCGGCACGCCCCCCACGCTTCCTTCCTTTCCCCGCCACCTGTTGCGACCTGTCCCCTTCCCTCCCCCCAAGAAGAGATCGATTATGCGACGCTTGAAACCCATGGGTCAAACTCGATGAGGCTACGCTCACAAATCACGAATCGGGCAATCGGCCGCTACGTCGTCGCGAGGTCACGCATTTGTTAACCATGCCTCCACAACATCTTAGCTCATCATGTAGGAGGATTCCGAGTCGAATCGCATACGTACGGCGGTAATATATTCCGCTCCATCATGGATGTTTCAGTTTCTATTAATACAGTACCCATGCATTCTCCATCACGATGTCCCCACGTCCGGCTCCCGTCATCAAACATCCATGGGGAATGAAAGTGTCACGTGTGGACACAACCGGTAACGCGCATCAGGATTGACCGATTGAGAGTGTCCCACCGCGGAGCCGCCTAGTACCGTTATCACGAACCGCCCAGCGCACAGTTTTTCTTCAGCTTCCACGACCCGCTTCCCCAGTTCCCCTCAAGCGGTCCGGCTACTGAGGTTTCTAGGTGGTCTACGACTCGCCCTCCCCGGAGTATTTTTGCTCTTAGTTAGGGGCGGCCCATCGCGACTCCGAGAGTGTCGTGTGTCGGGGTCAAAGTGGTTGGCAGCGCGGATTATTTTGAACCCATTTTTCGCGATATTCATCGATGTCGCGTTTAAGGGTTACCGTATAAAAATGCGAGGGGTCCAAAAAATACGCTACCAAAATCTGCTTCCACAACGACTTTGAACAAATGATAACGGGTACGACCCCTCTGACAAAATTCGTGTCAGCGGTGATCGGTGACCGGTAGCCGCCTAGGACTGACCGGGTCACGGTACGTAATGATAGTCGCTTATTTATTATCGGCTTAGGGTATTAGGTTTGGTGCGGTGCGGTAAATCTTTTATGGGTGTATACCACTCTTCCCCGACCAGGAATTGACCACGTTCTGACCGATTGTTCCAACCCGTTCAAGGGCATCCCTTGGCTATATACGCGCAAAACACGTAAGGGGTAAGGGATCGATCGTCTCTCATTTCCCCAAGAGTCGCTCTAGACTATCGTGTGTAACGTTTCACGATTTTCATCTCACCGATATCTCAATGATCCGACCATGGAATTACGTTCCCGATCGCCGCAGACCGCGTTTAGGCGTATCCAATATTAGACATATAGGTAATTATGGCGCAAACTCGAGTTGCACACTTTAGGACAAACTGCCGAGATATAATCACTAACACTGTATGACAGGTCACGCTCAGACTAATCCAAACACCCGTATATATGTTATTTGTGTTATCAGATGACATGCTTTTCACCCGACGCACGTTCCGGGACACAGAGATATCACTGCTTTAGCCTGATAGTGATATCATGGCATGGTATCAGAACGTTGTTTTCCATTTATTTTTTGAGAACGTGCTGTAGTGGAACGCGTGAGGCTACAGCTCTCTTTTGGTCCCATCATTCAAGCAGTAGCCCCAAACCGCGTTCGCAGCCAGAGTTATGGGGCGCGCGCCGGCATCTAGTTGGACCTCGCCTGACGCTATGTCGCAGGCTGAGTATAGGAGTATGTCGGAGAGAGTAGATTGTCATCAGTTTGGGAGGTTGGAGGCACTCAACCGTTTGGAGTTGAGGGCCCTAGTTTGTCGCCTGGCTACGTTGCGAGAATTTGAGGCTGCACAAGTTGTTGTACTTACCCCGCTTATCGTTGAGGGCTCCGATTCTCTTGCCCCTTGACTGGACACTTCCGTGCCGCCCCTACCGTTGAATATTTTGGAATTTCTCACACTGACACGCTCGTGGAACTTGGGCACGATTCTTCGTCGGCAGACGTTTGTTCGCAGGGTGCCCAGACTTTTTCGCCGGGTTTCGTATATACCCGCTGGCTCGCAGACTTCGATTATTCTCGTTTGCGGCGACTCGGAATATGAGCCCGAAGATGATGTTTATTATAAGTGCCCCATGACGTCCGATGACATTCCGGATTGTTCCGACAATTAGCTCGTTCCGGAGCCTCTTCATATCGTTCAGAATGATCCTTCGAGCGATATCGTTCACGACGTCCGAATATCGATGTCCAATTGTTATTTATCGAATACGTGAATAGTATTGGCCGAGAATTTTACGACGACCCGAATTTTAAGTTCCGCCCACGCTATGGACTCTCGACACTTGTTTGTGACGCCTTTAGATATTCGGACTACTTTACGAACCTTGTTGACCAGTCCTCTCAGACTGAGTCCTTTCCCAAACACTCAGCAAGTTCGCAAGATTCGTTGATCGCGGCTTTGCAGAAGTTGCAGCCGCAGGTCGTTACCACAGAGAAAGTTATCGAAATTCCTAAGATTGTAGAGGTCCCATAATATGTGTATATTCGTTCTGCTGACCCAGCCTCCCAGCGTCACAACAGGGGGCAATTTCCTCAGGGGTTTGCTCATTCTTTAACGAGGGGACATCGGACTCTCGCGCGCAAGGTTTTGGCTTTCAACAGTGGACAAATTTATTCTGATGGAGCCTCCCACCCAAGCGAGGAGAGCGACTCGGAAGATGTAGAGGATCCCACTTTTGATGTGGGGCACGCTGGAAACGTGCACTATTCCAACCTAGCGGCTGCCAGCGGGTTTTATGGTGCTTACGACTAACACGCATACATGCGTCGTGAGCTTCGGGCTATTTTATATGGAGAGGTACGTACAGTACGTGCTGCAGTGCGCAGACGACGTCATTGCCAGGCAGGATTCAACTCTGGAATTTCTGGAGTTTTATGAATCCGTTGTTCGCGGCATGGATAACGCAGGGTGGGTTCTTGCTTGATTACCTTACAGCTACCCCCAGCGGCCATTCACTTTGTGGCTCAGCTGCTGGTATTAAAAACAAAAAAACTAGACTTCTCAAAATTTATTCGGAAAGTACCGGTTTCTTTATTTCTTTTACGTGGAAGCAACATTCGTGGAGAGAAGTTTACTGTGCTTTACCTGGCTCTTTGTCTTCGATTGTTAGCCACCTTGGTGTGTGCGGCAGCTGTGTTTCTGCGATTCGATCCTTAGTGCTAGCCACACGACGTGTGTGATCTTAAGCTCAGCTGATATTTTAGAGACCTTGCAGCTTCCTCATCGTGGCATCGCTTCCGGACTTGGAGAGTCCTTCCGACTATGCCAGTTGTATGTTTGCATGGTTCGTCTTGCAGCGGATTGCGGTTTAACTTTTCACTGTATGTCATCGGCGGGCTGAGGATGGACCGGCAGCAGTGAGACTAGCTTGTTGTGCTTAACACCACCGGCAGAGTTGAGATGAACCTATGCATATAATATTATGGCATTATTCGTATTGACACCCCACAAAGGCGGGGTACTGTTTCGTACATGATTAGTTCGTACATAGTAGATATTGCTCGGAGAACACTGTTTAGGTTCTAGGTAGTGCCCTCCTCACAATGGGGGGTGCACCGAGATATATATATGACCACTGTAATCGTATGACATGTCACTCTCAGACTAGTCCGAACACCCGCATATATATTATTTGCGATATCAGATAATAGGCTTTTCACCCGACACGTTCCGGGACACATAGATATCACTGCTTTAGCCTGTTAGTGATATCCTGGCACAATCGTAGAAGGTTTTGGCATTAAAAAATCGCGCCTTTTTATTGTGATAGGCAAAGTATATATGCTTCTGTCCTACTCGATGCGCGCGAACACGCGGATACGGGGTCGACAAAATCATCGAAAACTCGTAAAATATGGTAGGCGGGCGCGCGCGTATAAAGCATCATAGTTATTTCAGGGCGGAAAACAAAGTCAATTCTTGGGAAACCAGGGTGTGGTAGGGTGAAAAGTGTATCAACCCGCCATGGTCAAAAGTATATATCAAGGGTTGTCAACCCACCGGCGAAAATTATTCATCCCACCAAACGAAACGATTGGACCTCCGTGTGACGGTGCATTATCTGTGCGCGCATCACGCCGGGAAAAAGAAATTTATGGAAACGAAATGCTGCGAGCGGTGGGTTTCATTATAATGCTACATCACGATGTATCGGCGACAACGCATAATGATATTCACATCAGTGTCATGAACGCGCGCTTCTCGTGGGACCGAAGCCGCGTCGCGCTGCAAGTGACAGTGGCTGTGGTGACTGAGCACGTGACACTGGTTGTGGTGACCGAGCTGGTGACAGAGGACTACCGCGCTCGTTGAGCACGCGATAGCTCCGAGGTTCGGTTGTGACAGTACGTAACAGTAGTGACATATACTGTAACGTGGATCCGATAGGAGTATCATTTCTGAGGACGGAGCATATAGGCGTCGCAAGGGAGTAACTAGTCAGTCGACTCATTTTTGTTTCGCCTTCGTAACGTGATTGTAGCTGGTGGACAAATTCCCACACCTTTCACTCAAACAGTAGTAAGCTCAAATTAGGCACTGACCGCTATGTTATTTTGAAGTGTATATGACCGTACGCGCGCAGTAACACACTAGCAGAATTGCAAGGTTGCAATCTTTTTCAAAACAAAAATGCGTCAAGTGCGAGTGTCTTTATTTTCAAACGACATCTCAGTGGCAAACGCGCGGTTGAATTCTTAGGCTCCATCTTGTTAACGACATTCCAGGGGAGTGAAGCCAGTGGCATACTATGCACTGGTTTGCATATATCCGGAATGTTAGTCACTCGAGAAGACAGAGGCCGCCAATTCCAGCAGGCTTGGACCACGACGGACATGATGCACAGCAATCTGCAACCTTATCGCGGTGAACTTTCTTTTCAGCGGCATGAAGCGCACCAGGAACCAGGCACTCCCGCCCGCGCGCGATGATGGTATCGAAAATAACGATACCAATGGACAGTACCTATGATTTTCCTACATGAAAGTATCGGGAGGTCTCGGAGGGGAGGAACCCCTCGATGCAAAATATCGAGGTCGGGGGGGTGGGGGTGGGGCGATGCAAAATATCGAGGTCGGGGAGGGGGTACGAATCCCCCCTCCCCATTCCCCTAGCTCCAAAGACCAAAATCAAAGCCTCCGGGGTAATCGAATGTCCCGTGCTGCCTATTTTGTCCATTCTTTCTGAAATAATTTATTCCGCTGACTCTGACCGATGCGAACAAGTTTCCTACGGCGAGGCGGTTGGTCAAAATCCGGCGGCGCGCTCTTTGAGTATTCCTAAGGAGGCCCTGTTCTGTGTTCAGCAAAACTGTCGAGTCTGTCGGACAGAAACACCGGTCTTGCCGCGCGTTTGGCCGTACGACACATCGTTACGGGACAGTGGCGCTGGGGTTTGGCATATTTCCAGTATACGAAGATTCCCTTGACTATTGGGGCCAATTAGCACCAATATTCTAAATGTCGGTCGCTGACGCTCCCTCAGGACGGATTGGGGCTAATCAGCACCTCCTCATACTAAATATCTCCAAACCGACATCCAATATCCGTCTCTCCTTCAATCACCGCATTGGAGCCCAACAAAACGATCTAACAACGATCACACGGTTGTTGTTCGTCTATATAGGTTAGCCTTAGCACAACACATTCGTGCAGGCGGAGCCACTCTAGTCGGGTTGAAAAGGCCCCTTAGATTTTGTTGCTGCTAGTGCCGAGCAATTCGGATAATGTGACCCATGCCTTTTCGCCTCACACCAACGGGGTGAGGTGGTGGGACAGGGATTCCATTTTCACCCCTTCTATAAGGGTGACTTTGGACACTCTGGCTGTCACCGCTTGCTCTTCATCCGACTTGGCATGTGTCACCGGCAGTTCACTGGCTGAGATGATAAACAAGCCAGTGTGTTCTATTGCATCATGCTCGTCCCACACCGAAACCCCGAATTGCAACCTGTTCCACATTTCAAACAATCGTCGCACCATAGCCCCCAAATGTCTCGTAGACCCAAGAACCACTCGTAGGTGACATATTGACACCATTCTTGTTTATTATTATTATGAACCATACCGTAGTTAGCATTAAGTTATACAACAACGCAATTTCAATAACTTAATCTCCTCCTTGCTTGCTGCACGCTCCGGCATATGAGCTATTGAATCAGCTGTGTCAAGTCTTTCCCCGCGATGAGAATGTTCCCATCGCTGCTTCAGATGGCAAAGCCGTCGGCCACAGGAATCACGTGGGTCATACCATCGGCCGAGTCGATCACTGTGCGAGTTACTTCTCCAAAAGTCCGACACTGCGGCAGTATTTAGATATATCTGTAGTAACCGGGATTGGCATTGTAACACACCAATACCAGTATCATCTACTGCTCATGAAGACTCGGTGGAATCCTCTCCTAGTCTATTGCGTGGGTTGGCCCTCAAGAATATGTTCATTCCCCACTTCTCGCCTTCCTCAACAGGCTCACCCGCATGCAGGGTTCGGCGATCCTCATTTCCTTTCCGGTCCATGTTATACCTGCCACATTGGGGCACGGCAACAGTAAATTCTTTGACCTTCTTACCGACATGTTCATACCCCCCACATTAATGCATGGCAACAATAAATGCTTCGACCCTCTTTACCGGCATTCATACATAGTCCGCGGGATTACAAGTCGAAGCCTCCAGAGATTTCTGACAGTTGAATCGACCTCACTCACCACATGAGAGCTGCCCCCTGAATTGGGGTGAAGCGCTTGTCCAACTCCGGGAAATAGGTGCATCCACCTGCCGGAGTATTTCCCCATATTAAACAAAGCCACGCGGCGGGCATCTAGGCAAAGCATCGCCCTCGCAGACGCCGGTTTGCTCAAGGTCAAGAAATACGAAAACAATCTGCAAAAACTGCCAAAGTTGTTTGTAAAATTGCACCACAAGGCCCATAGGAATGATAAGAAATACGCCAACCCATGAGGATGGTTGTTGCAATGTTAGCCGTGCAACGATTTGAGGGGGTCAAAGCCGGACTACATGCCAGCTCTCTAACTGTTCGGGCATATAGTGTATGGAGACCCAAATGCAACGACTGCCCACACACCGTTAGCGAATTAGTATGGAACGATCCAGGCAAAACTGTTGCACCTTGAACATCGCCATAAAATGCAAAAAAGCGGGGTTGACCTACGGCGCACCCTTTTTGCAGTCTGTCAGGTAGCAGAAGACAGTGACCAGCCGCTGCCCCCCATTCTGCACAGTTTTTGTGAAGTTGGCTCCTGCACAGATGGCTCCGCATGTTCGAATTATACAATTGGATACCAAATGCTCTTAGCATACAAAAATGCATCCTGCTCTTCAAGCTGGGCCTTTGGGAAATACGAGGGAGTCCAAGATCCTCGTGGGCCGACCGATCACAAAGATGTAAGCAGCTTGAATTCCCCAACTTTCTCCAGACCACTTTTTAACTTAGTTACAGCGGGCGGGGCTTGAGACAACTAGCGTGGCAAGTATCTGCTAAGACACTTCAGGCCTAGACCGGCCTCGTGAAAGACTTTCAGCAGGTTAAGATGGGGAGGAAAGTGCCTCGGTTCACCTGATGGATCGAACCAGTCCATGTGCGGTCGGTACTCTTGTCCCGGGGTGTAATGCACCACCTGCAAGCGATAGGGTTCCAGGCGTGAAAATCAAAGTTGCTCGGAGTGAGAGGGCTCGAGCGCCGCCCCACCCGCACGGGCTCTGAGTGAGAGAACTCGAGCGCCGCCCCACCCGCACGGGCTCGGAGTGAGAGGGCCCGAGCGCCGCCCCACCCGCACGGGCTCTGAGTGAGCGGGCTTGAGCGCCGCCCCACCCGCCCACCCGCAGCAGACTCGGGTAAGGGAGCCCGCGCCGCCCCACCCGCACGGGTTCGGGTAGAGGACGACGCCGCCCTACCCGCCCACGAGGCTCTGAGTGAGGCTCGCGCCGCCGCACCCGCGCCCGGGCTCGGGTGAGGCTCGCGCCGCGCACCGCATGGGTTCGGAGTGAGAGGGCTCGGCGCCCCTGCCGCACGGGCTCGGGGTGAGAGGGGCTCGCGCCCGCCCCGCCCGCCACCGGGCTCTGAGTGAAGGCTCGCGCCGCCCCACCCGCACGGGCTCCGGGTGAGGGCTCGACGCTGCCCACCGCACAGGCTCGGGTGAAGGAGCCGGCGCCGCCCCACCCGCACGGAGCTCGGAGTAGAGGACGCGCCGCCCTACCGCACGGCTCTGGTGAGGGCTCGGCGCGCCGCTATGCACCGCACGGGCTCGGGTGAGAGAGGGCTCGCGCCGCCGCACTGCATGGGTTCGGGTGAGAGACTCCGGCGCCGCCGCACCGCATGGGTTCGGGTGAGAGAATCGACGCCGCCCCACCCGCACGGGCTCGGGTGAGAGGGCTCGGCGCCGCCCCCACCCGCACGGGCTCTGGTGAAGCTCGGCGCCCGCGCCCCACCCTGCGGGCTCGGAGTGAGGGCTCAGCGCTGCCCCACCACGCCCGCAGGCTCGGGTAGGGGAGCCGAGCGCCGCCCCACCACGCGCACAGGCTCCGGGTGAGAGGGCCCGAGCGCCGCCCCACCCGCACGGGCTCTGAGTGAGAGGGCTCGAGCGCCGCCCCACCTGCACGGGCTCTGAGTGAGAGGGCTTGAGAGACGTCAAGTATGCTGCTCTCTGAACCACTTCCCGTACGATCTTGGATTCTCTTATCGTAACCTGCACACGATATATTCAACGGGTCGATCAACTCGTGGATGCCGGTTCCTAGTGCGCGACTTCTATCTGATTTGAGGCAAATAAAAAGCGCACGGGCTCCCCACCAGGACTGGGAAGTCCTAAACCCTAGAAACCAGTCGAAGAGTTATTGCGACGGAGTTGTTCCCTCCCACTCGGAGACTACCTTGCAAGAGTATGACGTTCTTCCGCTTATCTGCTCTGCGAGCGTGCCATCGTTTGAATGGCTGACCACACGAGAAGGATGCAGCTTTTTTCGCGCCAAGTCGATTATGCTACCCGCTTCTTCTTTTGTCAAGAACCCCTGTGAGATAAAAAGACGCTTCAGAAGGCCGGAAGCTATAGGCCCTACAAGCAAAACAAAAACTTGGACCACAGCGAACTTAGAGAGAAATATTTGGAGTTGTGCAAAAACTCAAACCTTGACGAGAGCCATCCGGGGGGCGTTCAGCACTTTCGTACTTTCCAAAAGTAGACCATGGCACGAGATATATTGTAATTTGTTGCTCGACTCTTGATTCGCACGCCAGCGAATATATTGCCAAGCTGGTTCCACGTGACGCCGCAGAGTTAATCGCTGGAATCAGAAGTCTCGCGTTTTGCACCGCCAGGAAAAAGAAGGAGAGGAGCAGCTGCGTTTTTGTGCTTGATGCACGTTTCGAGATTTGGAACTCACCGGGAGGGACACAAATTGCTGCTTTGCGCAAGTCTGAGGGGCCGCCAAAAATTGCAATTTCCTTCTTCACGAGTTGCACAAGGAAACCTGCCACGGTGAGAGCAGTCGATATTTAAGCTATAAGCTACGCGTCATACGAATTCGACACACGATCCTTAAACTCCACCGTCGACTTGCCAGATTGCTGCCGGAGTTAACCCTCGCTTGCACCACCTCTAACCCATAAGAATAATTATGATTAGAAACAATTATTACAGTGGCCAAAACTGTCTAAACAAACTTAAATCCTACGAGCCACTTTGCTATCGCGGAGGAAGCAAAACATGCCTTGATTTGGTTTCACGAATGGTCTGCAACGAAGGCAGCGCTGTAGCGCAATGGCCAGAGGCATCTGGCATCTCATCATGAGATACGCCAACACAATCGTCGCGCTTCTACTCTTACCCCATAAACAGTGTACGAGAACACGTTGCGACCTTCGCCTGTAAAAGGTGCACGTTTGGGCTCAGAGATATCGCCACGTTGGACTTCTGTGCTTCTAGCAAAGACGCCTGAGAAGGATCGGGAGAGAAGCGCAAACTTAACCTGCAAGCGTCGATAAAGGAGCATGCCTCGTCGAAGAAGCGATCTATGTTGTCTTCCGCGGTATCACTAACTGGAAAGTGAGAGCTGATCATGTCAGTAGGTAGTTCTGGACGATTTACAACGACACTGCATACGGCGGCATCCAACTCCTGTAGTCGCTCCACCTGTCGAGCGCTATCTTCGTTGCCTGCAACGATACACAGCGAATGAGCGTTCGAGGAGGCGCACGAAATACGTGAGGGTTGAGAAATCATACCAATGTACAACCAGTCCAGAACCCTCGAAGCCCCTGGGATTCTTCGGTCCTCAACCGTCAGTAATGCTCGCCACGTTGAGCAAACGCAACTCAGGACTGCAATTTGGGCCGAAGTAGCATCTCCTCGCTTCCCCAAAAGAGCCAAAACTTGGGCAGCTTTTTGAGTTGAGTCTAAAACAGAATCCATATGATGACTGAAGAGTCTACCACTGCTAAAGTCCGAATAGTCGAGTCTCAAGTGGTCGGCTGGCGCTTGGCGTCTTGCTTGTTGGATTATTGCCAAATGAAAGGTTCTAGGTTGATGTTACCTGCCCTACACACCCGAAACCGACAGCAAGTCTCAAACCGCAAGCGAAGGGGGGCGCGGGCGGTCGATTTGGAACCTAAAACCTCGCGAGGCATAGGCAGCGCCTCCAGGTGACACAGTGCCACCAGTACGAGATACTCATACTGCTTCTCTTGTCCTCCCGCCGACGAGCTCCAGCCACCGTACTGATTGAACTCGAAATCAGTAACCTGGTCAGCCGCAGCCACCGCCGTAGCCCCACCAGACCGCAAGGACTGGGTCCCATACAGCTGCCTCAGAGCATCGGGGTCCAGCCCAGAGGCCTCACCAAGCATCCTGAACAGGTACCTCCTCAGCTGAGGATAATCCAGCCTCTTCCCCGTCAGGCAGTCAGCCGACGGGTCCCGCTGAAACCGCCTGCCATCAATCTGTTGAAACAGAGGCTCATCGGGCTGCACTCCCCGTGCAATCTGAGTGTCAACCCACCTCTGACTGACTTCCACTGGGCACAAAGGCTGCCCCTCCGCCGCCCGGGCAACCTCCACCAGCTGACCATACCTGTACTTGTCCGTCTTCCGCTTCTCCAGGAAGGTGGTCATGTTGGTCTCACAGAACTTCATATCCCGCAGTCTCACCTTCTCCGCACAGTCATACCGCCAGAAGCCTGTCCACATGTCCAAACCCAGTGTAGCAAACATCTGCCGAGTGACACCTCCCAGCATCAACCAGCAACGAGCACCACTCTGCACGAATGCAAACTCCAGTGGCTCCTTCCTGTTGAGCCGCCTGTCCCCCAGCCTCCTGTGAGCTGCCTCCCGTACCGCGGCCACCAGCCGATGAGAAGTGGGGTTCCGGTCCGCCGGGACCAGAGCCAAGTCATGAGCAGTGAAGACCATAGCCGAAGCGGTCTTCACCACAGAGAACGTCCTGGCCGCATTGGCTATGTAACTGCAAGTACATAGCCACCGTGACCGGGTCGGCAGGAACAGGCACCCTAGGCGGGTCACGGTCCTGACAGAAGGCCTGGTACCGCACGAACACCCGAGAGTTGCCCCGCATGGTGCTAGCCTCACGGGTGCCAGACACCGCCAACAGCATGTCTGCCCGCAGCTGCATCTCCAGCGGGTCCGTCACGGAGAACTGCAGCCCAGCCCACTGGTCCCCAGTGCCTATGATGCCTGCATGAAAGGCAGCCCCCATCTCATACCCCTACCCCAGTCACAAGCCATGCAACCTCCCAAGGTACAGCGGGGACCAGGGCCCGCAGGCTCCCTCTCATCGAAGGAGACCCGCAAGAGGAGGACCCGAAAATCCGGCAGGCCCACCCCCCCCTCATTGGCCCTTCCGAGGCCAGGGAGGAAGGTGTCCGCAGAGGGCTGGAGCTCCGTCCACTGCACCACACAGTCTGCTAAGTGAACCCCGTCGGGACACAGCAAGACCCACCACGGCTGGAAAGTCCAGACCGGGGCCACAATGGAGGCCGCAGCCCTCTCAGCCTGCAGAAACAGCAGGAGCCTCCCGATCATCCGAAAAGGCGGGTTGCACCAGTTGACGTGCTCCCGCCAATCCGTCCGACCGAAAGTGTCAACCCCCGACGTACCTGGACAGTGCCAAGGACTGTTGAAAGACGGGGCACCTGCACTGTCAAAAACAAGACAATTCTTGTCAGTTGCAAACCTGTCCCGGGTGTGCCTCCACCCCCCGGCAATCCATGGGTCAGCCCACCGAAAGATTGCCGGGTTGACCATCCAGTCATCATGGTCTCTGGACAGGGCATCAGCCCGGGTCTCAAACTCCCTGGGCATCCAAAGGGAGGACAAAACCACCCCGTGGTCAGCACAGAAATCATGCACCGCTAAAGCCAGCTCCTGGAGCTCCTGATGCCTACTGCCAGACTCAATGACAAAATGCACAGCCTGGTTGTCACAAATGACAAGCACCCTCTTCCCTCTCAGCCTGCCAGCCACATCAAATGCCCGGAGAGAGTCAAAAATGCCCCTGAGCTCCCTGAGAGTGGATGATTTCAGTCTGTCTGACATGGTCAGATAACTGTGGCCAAGCAGCTCAGGTCCCCCAAAGGACTGCTCCAGCCAGGAACCCCATGCCACCTCAGAGGTGTCCGCATGGACTGTCTCCAGCTGGAGCCCCGCCCCCCTGGGCTCCCAAATGCCTCTCTGGTGCCTACGAAAACCGTCTGTCAGCCAAAACTCAAGCTCTGCCCGGAGAGCATCAGTACCCGGGACATGAGAAGCCCACGAGCCCCAAGTCAGGGTGTCAGCTATGAGTACCGCAGCCGCCCTAGCATACAGTCTGGTGACACCCCCTAGCACAAACCACTGAGCATTAACTAAGCCTGCAAACTTGGCTACAAGCCTCAGAGGCAGCCTATGAAACAGCCTCAACAAGTCTGACACACAAGCACGGATCTTGTTCAGAGCCTTCTCAGGCACGAACAAGACCCCCCCCTCCAGGTCTATGCCTATGCCAATATGCACAAGGGCACGTGTGAAAAACAGCTGAGACTTAAGCTCAGACACGAGCCAGCCCGCCTCCCGCACGTCCCGCATAATACGGGACAGTACAGCCAAAGCCGAGGGGTCCGTGAGAGTGGGAGCCCTCACAGCAAAAGCAAAATCGTCCACGTAGGGGTGCACACGGAATCCGAGACCCCGCCACTTACCTACGAGCTCCTTGTTAATCTTCGTAAACACCCAGCAAGCTGGGGCTAGACCAAAAGGCAGCACACAAAACTCAAAGAATCTACCCTGCCACTCAACAGGAACACAGGTACGAGACATCTCGTGAAGGTCAACGTGGTAGTACCCCGACTGGAAGCATCTCTTTTGTGTCGCGAGGTCCTTTTATTTGTCGTGTCGCAAAAAGATTCGTTTATATTAACGACGCTTCGCAGCTTTTTCAGAAATATGCTGTTTTTCATTTCGTTTCCCTTAAAGGAGCGAAACAGGTTTCCTGGAAAAAAGTGACATCAACAGGCCACACCGCAGGAGCTGTCCCTCAAAAATTATGCCGTTGGAAATTTTCCAAAAACTTTCTGCCCATGTCAGCAGTCCTACCCCGGATTGTGTCGAGCGCTCGCGCTTTACCGGCCAATCATGATACGATAGCATCTGAGGGATACCGACCTCAGCATCAGCAGTCCTACCCCGGATTGTCTCGACCGATCGCTCGTAGCCGACAACGAGAGTTTAACAATTCACAATTATACCACAAAGATATGCGGAATTTCCAATTATGAATTTGTCGCAACACTACCACTTTCATACGAGGAAAACAGAATCCGCTTGCATTATATACTGCTAAGACCGCTGAACTGAGCGCCCCGTAAGTCACTCTTCAGCGACCGTTGTGTTTGGAATAATCCCGTCTACCAAACACAACGTAACTTTGCATATGCATTCTAAAGTATGTTAGGAACCTCATATTTCTTGCGCGCGCAAGATCCGTTCAGATTCTAGGAGTCTGGACGCGGCGCGTTAGAGGGGGTGGATGATTTTGTCATTCGTCGAGTCCGCTGACTCGACTCACGCGCAGCAGCGACGCATAATGCACAGCATGGCTTTATCACGCATATCTCATATGCATATACAACATATTTTGAGCATCTGACACTGCACTGACAGCTCTGGCGGAAACGCGGATGTCATTTGCGTCCACGTTTCCGCTAGGATTTCTTCCCTCATTCGCGCGCTCGCTTGCAAGCGAGCATGCGCATCGCGTGAGGGAATTGTTTGCAAAAATAGCACCTGGTGTGTGTTATCTTTCCGAAATAAATTGGACAGACTCGTCAGTCAACCATACATCTCACTGTAGGCTGGCGCGTTCATCCGGGTATAGCGAACGGAATTTTGAGTTTCTAAAACCCCCAATAGTTGCGATTGCGGGTATCATTCTACGTGATGCGCGTATCGATAAACTTAGTAGGAATATGTGATAATATTCAATAGGAAATTCTTGCTTAGATTAATACATGATCTTAAGAAGTAATCTTGTTTTGGCTCGACAGGGGCACACTGCGGGGGAAACGTTCCGTGTTATTCTTAAAATTGCATATTTAACAAATGACATTTGAACACTCACCACTGCAAAAACGGACAGATTTTGCAAAAACGGTCACGATTCTGCAAAAGCCGACACTGGAAAACTCTCGAGCGTGTTTGACCTCATCATTATGCCATGACACCATTCGGGTGTCATCGTCATCGTCATCGATTATGGGGTGGGGATGGGGTCCGATTCTCTTTCTGTGTGGCGATTTTATTGAAAGGAATTTTCGCGAATTAATTCCTCCGTTCAACACGACACCCTGAATGCAATTAAAATAATCGTTTGTCCGATTTGTTTTTCATAATTTGTTATCCTTGCTATTCCTGTCCATACAAATTTGGTCATCTGAAAATTTTCTGTGAATTTTGTGGATTTCTGCGAATTTTCACGACAGAAATGAGCGTTGCGCTCATGTTTGTCGCAGGTGCGACAGAAATGAGCGCAACGCTCATTTATGTCGCACGGTATAATTGCAGTTTTGTCGCACGGTGCGACAAATAAAATAACCTTGCGACAAAAATGAAGTGCTACCACCCCGACTTATAGTCGAAGTAAAACAACCCATCATCCTTCCTAAGCAGGTCTACAAAAGGCTGAAGGTGTTCATACTTGAACTTAGGAAAGATTAAGAAAGCATCGAGCCACTTACCGTTGAAGATCAGCCGTAATTTGTCCCGAGAGTCGTCCACCATTAAAGGTAGGACAACCCGCGGCTTCCTGGAGACTTCTCTCAAGGCGCCCATAAGCACACAC
Source organism: Cymbomonas tetramitiformis (assembly GCA_001247695.2). Lineage (NCBI taxonomy): Eukaryota > Viridiplantae > Chlorophyta > Pyramimonadophyceae > Pyramimonadales > Pyramimonadaceae > Cymbomonas > Cymbomonas tetramitiformis. The sequence goes on along the minus strand of LGRX02033686.1, from coordinate 34,604 downwards.
TCCTGCACAGCCTCGGTGACAAAGGCAGTATGCCTAACAGCAGACACGCGATTAGGCAGGTGCACTCGAGGCGGAGCCCTGCCATCCTTAAACTTCAAGTTAAAACCTCTCTCAATCCAAGACATAACGTACGAAGAGCGGACGAAGGTCCGCCAAAAAGAGGCTCGTTCCCTAAGTCTACCCGCAACGCGGGGCACAGGAACGTCCTGTTCACACAAGGGTACGGCCTCGCCAATCTCTTCCTCAGACAATTCAAGACCTGAAACACAAGGAAAACAACAGCCCGCGGGCCAAAAGTTCATTACAATTTAGGGTTTCGTCCCCAAAAGTTACATTAAAGTTGGGCATTCCACCTCAACCGCAAAGCATTCCGCTAAGCTCATTGTTTGCTGGAATTGACACTACGACTAGTTCGTACAGTCTAGTGTCATTCCTGTATGTCATCTTCGGTGGTCAGCCTGTGTCACTCATCTCGGGTATATATCGTTTGTATATCCGAGTTTAGTGATCCGTTGTTTCACCGTCGGCAGCGGGTCCCCACTGCCTGAGTTGCTGTTTCCAGCAGGTTATGGTCCTCCACCACGCTTGCGTGAACTGAATTTTAGCGTAGAATTTTATTTTATTTCCGCCCTATCTTTCGGTTAAGCGTCTCCACGCCTTGTGGGACGCTTTAGCACAGATTCTACGTATTTTCTGGAGGCGGCTGCTTACGGCTTTGGGAAATTCGACGGAGTTGCTGTTTCCAGCATTGTTCTAGCCATCGTGGCTCTACGCATTCTCACAATTCAACGGTCCGTGCCTCTGCCACGGCCTCTGCCGGCTGGGCGCGGCTGCGAGTTCGACTATGGCGAAATATGTCGAGGGCGAGGTGGTGCCCCCACTCGTTACAATTCCAGCATTGGAGCTGGCTGCCACGTCCTGCCTGAACAGGCGGCGGTGGCGGAGGCGCTCCAGGAGCAGTCGGACGAGACGCAGCATAGGCACCCCTGCCTAGGCCCTTAGTTCGCCCCTTGGCAGCCGCAGCTTGCGCGGCGTGAATCTTTTCAGCTTTGACTTCCTTTTCAGCTTTTCGCATAAGCTTCTCGTCTTCCTCATCCTCAGCGTACGACTTACGCTCTAGCTTTTCGCAGATCTTCCAGCCCACTTCAGGGCCCTTGTCCGAAACCAACGCTAAGATTTTAGCGCGTGCCTTGGCGCGTGCAACACCTTTCTCCGCTGTCTCTGACAAGAATTCCAAGGCAAGAGTGACGGTTTCAGGTAGCTCCACACCTTCTAATTCCTTCTTGGCATCATTAAGCGCCAACTGCGACGCTGAGTGTGCCACGAAGTGGTGCTGGGTCTCTAAGAACTGCTTGCGGAGGCCCTTGTCTTTGCCATCATCGTTGCGAGTCAATTCTAGGCGATCGGACCCTGGAAGCTGAGTGAGGTCTACTGCTGCCTCCCACGGACGCTTACGGTCACCTGCAGCTACTTGCGACAGTCCCTTGAGCTCAGCAAGGCGCGCTGTCGCTCTCTCCATCTGCCGCATCAACTTCAGTTGCGGTTGCGTGAGGTCCTCTCCATCTTGGAACGCAGCAAAAGCGGTCGCGTACGCTGGCTGCGCGTGCAAATCATCAATACGTCTCTGGCACAAAATCGGATCGCTGAACCACTCCATAATGAATATACAATATACCACTGAAAATATACACTGAAAAACTTACGGTGTACGAAAGTCCACACAATCACAGTAACACGGCAAGAGGCCGTCTCAGTCCGTAGCTGGCCTCTTAGGCCTCCGACTGATCAGAAAACCTCAGTTTTCAGATCTGCTCCGTATGACAGTCATACTGCCTGTCATACTACACTGATCAGAAAACCATCAGTTCTCCGAGTGGCCGCTGCGCGGCCGAGCCGAATTCACGATCGATCAGCGCGAGGGTCACATTACGTCGTCTGTCTTTGTACTCGGCTTATGGACACACAAGCGTTACAAACCCTAAGCCTAATTTAGTCCATAAGCTCTGAGGACAAGAGTAACTTCCAAAGTGCTTATGGTGCGACACATTCTACGAGGACAACGATTACTATATGGAGCCCGTCGGGGGGCGGTATCGGGTATGCAGGAGGTGCGTCGTGCCCACTTGGTGACCGGTGGCCGCCGATGGCGACGACGGACCCGCAGGTAGCCCGATGAGCTCCACCGCATCGGAGCATCAGACCACACATGGGGCCATGCCACCCCCTATCAACCAGAATATTGCAGACCTAATTTACAGGGGTCCGGACATCAGACTTCTCGGTGCGGGGAGCCGGCGGGATTGTCTCCCTTATACTCTGCTCTCACTGACACCGCTGGTTCTGGGATTGGACACCGACAACAACAACACCGCCCAGCCCCGTGGCACCTTGTACCGTACGGGCTGTATACGAGCTACTTGCTTATAGATCGAGCTGTGAATTGCACACGCCTATTGTCAAAAAAGTACAAAACAATACTTTTTTTAACCAATGTACCAGTATAGTGTACCATCACGCAGGGCCTGTGAACCACTTTTGACGAGCCCGCCTCACCAACGTGGCTTGCGGAAGTGGAAGCAAAATTCGATCGTCGATCCGAATCGCGGGGTTTCGCAGATTCGCACCGCGAGATGCGCCTTGTTGAGATATCTTAAACGATATACGACTCAAATATTTGTATACTCTTTGGAGAACAGCACGTGGACACTTTGGCGATTCACGATCTGCGTGCTTCCACTATTTCGATTTCAAGACTATTTCGATTGACAGATTGCGTTTCCGCATTTGAAAATGCACTCTGCCATAGACTTGTTGTGGCGGGCTTGCGAGTAGTTGGATAACATTTTTTCAGAAATACATTTTCGAATTTCGCAATAAATATGCTTCTTGGTCAACATGCTGTTTATGCAAGTGTTGTATAGGTTCTCGTCGAGGTTTGCGGTACTTTGTCGTAATCACCCACATACGTCGGAATACAATACGGTGAATGCAACAGGTTCAAAGAGGATATATCATCCCGGAGTGGATTACCGCGGTAACGCAATCCATTACATTCCGGCTATCTCAGCTAGCAGGTTGGTTGCGCTTAGCAGGGCAGTTGTGTGTGGTTGTAGTATATCTCAGTGCACATTGTGAAAACCTAAACAAAACATGAGGGAGCACCCATAACGATACTGATGCCGATTCACGCAGAATGTGTAAAGACCTAGGAATACAAACATCATTAATGATCGAACGCGGGCACAAATATACACTCGGGTTGGACCGGGGGTATCTCTGGCATACATTGGTTGTATTGATCTTGCTTTCATCTATTTTGTATTTGCCTCCTCGAGCAATATGCAGTCGTCGATTTAATGCCAAATAGCCAGTATGGACCAGAATCTGAGCTCAATCGAGATCAGAATTCATATAGCAGAAACACATATATTTCGATTCACCTATCAGCCACTGTCCCTCCATATATGTGTACATGGTTTGTCACAATTAGCAACAACAGTGCAGAGTACTATCAATGCACGAATCACGGCGTTACAACTAATTTAGATCACACACGTTAATATACCACACTACAAGTAATGCCCAAGCAGCCGTTCGGATCATCCATTTGGTTGCGATCTATTGGTGCCTACATAATCTCACCAAGACGAGAAAAGCAAATCCCCCTGGTTCATTGAAGCAACAACCAGTTGATCCCCGCCCCGTTTCTGTCTCACTTCCATCAAAACAGACTCATGCAAGCTCCTACATGCCGATAGATCTTGAGAGCATGGTCAACTGATTTTCATCGGCTGCACAGGCCTGCATCTGTCTCTCTGACTATTGAACCCACTTGCCGGCTCTGTGACAAAACAGCAAGGAAGCCACCTTCGACGTTTATTAACCCACACAGAGCCCTTTTACTCGATTCAAAGTCAAGTTAACCCAAACGCTCCCTGGAACGAGGCCTGTGCAAATGGAAGTCACTGTATGCTGTATGCGGCACTTGCACTCCTGACATCCGTTCGGCTCTCTCACTGCGACACTTGAGCCAGCAAACGTTGGCCAAGTCATGTGGTCAGTGGGAGCAACGGACAGAGATCCTCGCAGAGGGATCATGGGTCAAACTCCCTCCCGCATGTTGACCCCTAATCTTCACTCTCTGATCTCAGAAGCAGCAGCATCAGGCCAGGTCTCACCTGCGGGGTATTTGGGACTCTCTCTGGCGTTTCGTCCCTCCCCCCTTCATCTAGCCCTGCCTCCTGCGCGAGGGAAGGCTGGCTGCCCTCATCCGCAGTGCCGTCACCGGCGCTCACATCTGGAGTTGAGCTCGGATTGGTTGTCGCAGCTTGCAGGTTGGCACGCGCAACTTTTGCCGCCGCACCGGCTGCTTCGGCCGCTCGCAGAGCATCCTCCGTCGCATCAGGTGCCCCCGGCCCAGCCGGCCTCTCCGCCTCTCCCGATCTTCGGGAGGGGTCAGAAGATGCCTGTGGGGCTGCTGCGGTGTCACTCCTTTGGGACGCCCCTGTTGGTTCCTGCTGCAGCAGGGGCCAGAACCTTGTGTAAGCAAGCACTCGAGGGAATTCATTCCAATTGCAATACTGCTCGATCAGGCGATCTAGGATCTGGGATGGAGCCCGGCAGAAGCTACAAATGGCAGGCAACCCAGGGAAGAGAAGCGATCAGCTGTGCATCCAGGTGCCTGGCAGATCCGGTGGATGGGGCGCTCAGCTGCGTGGCCGTGGCCTGCTTCTTCACAGGCCGGCCTCGCGCCGCTGCATGAATGCGGGTGAGCAAATGGCGCTACGGGAGGCAGGTCACCCGTGGAACCTCCTTCGGCAGCGGGAGCAGGTCGCTCTGCTGGAACTTGGTGATGTTCATGTCAAACTCCTGCTGATACCTGCGGGATCCAAGGTACAGGGAAGCAGCCGGGCGTGCGATTTGAGGTGCAGGGATGGAGGAAACGCCTAGCGGTTGGATGAAAAACAATGCTGCCCTCATCAGAAGACTCGGATTCGTTCGTGCTGAGGTCTCGGGCCAATCGAACCATGGCGAGACCCGCGATCCGGAATGCAGAAACGCACCGACAGTCGAATGGCGAGTCAAGTGGCGTGCGCGTGCCCGAGGGAGTGGCGGCGAGGGGCGGGGAAGAGGAGACATGCAGGCGAGGGGGTGCAGCAGCGCGCACCGTGGGGCGTTGGTGCCGGGCACCGCGAGGAGGAGCCCGAGGCGGCCACTCATCCACAGGCTGCCGTGGCGCCCGCCCGTGCCGGCGTTCTCCCACATCATGTAGGGCAGCTCCGGGTTGGTCACCACCCACCTCTTGGGCACGCAGCGCACGCAAGCCACACTGGGCGGCTCCGGCGAGTTCGTGGTGACCATCCCCAAGCACACAAACTCGGGCGTGGGCGGCACTCCCTCCCAGACGAACAGCGGCTGCAAGCCGATGGGGAGGGACCACACCTGCAGCGGGGCAACCATGCGCAAAGGTCACCGCGGGCTTCGGTCCGGACGGAAACGGTTTTGTCCGGGCGATGGGCACTTTTAGTTATCTCAAGGGAGGGTCTTGCTTCAGGCTTCACTGAATGTCATAGGAGAGACGACTTGGTCGATGGCAGTTCGGGAAGGGTCCAAACACGAGCGACAACCTCCACGGGAGCATGCTGATGCTCGAGGTGCGGCTATTGCTATGCATGCCACATGAGGCCACCACCACCGAACAGACCCATCGAAGGCGGCGTGGACGCGCTATTTGCAGCAGCGGGCTGCGCCAGGGCGGCGCAAGACGCACTCGGCGAGGATGCCGAGAAGAGCTGTCCCCTCGAGGGGCAGCCACCTTGCGCATTCCCCCAATAACTGCTCCTCACCAACATTTTCCTCGAGCTCACCTCGAGGCTGCATCTGCAGAGCTATACTTTCTCGTGCAACAGGTGACCGCCAAAACCTATTTTCCGACACGCACCGGGGTCGCCGAGGAGGCACGAACGTGAACCCAGCGGCTGCTCGACTTATTACCCGGCACTGTGTCGTTGAAGGCCCCCGACGCTGCCGCAGGGCATCCACCCGGGGAGTGTGCCCGGGGCAAGGGCAGCCAGGGCCAGGCACCTCGCGGAAGCGCATGGGGTGAGGCAGGCCTCGGGCGAGCACGGCGGGGAGCCAGCGCGACCCCGCCACTCCGTACGACGTGCCGTCCTGCACCTCCAGAGTCCAGCCGACCGCCCCGCCGCTCCTGCCCAGCGTGGCGTCCCTCTTGGGCGCCGGCACCGGCGCGTCGAAGCCGCTTGCAGGGTAGTGGCCCAAGCACGCCCGGACTCGGTTGTAGCGCATCAGCCCGGTGTGCAGCTGGGGACGCCAGACCTGTACAGCCGCAGCACACCGCGCAGCCCACGACGTGGGCGGCCAAGATCGCTCAGCACTTGGTTCAGTGCGGCTCAGTACGAGAAGCGCGCGACCTCCCCCATGAAGGAGTTCTACTTAATAGTCGAAGGAGGCCGCCCTCGCGGGATAGCAGGGGCTGCAGGCGCATGCGATGGATCTGCGGCGCGGCACCGGGTAGCGCAGTCCCAGGCATCTCGAGGAGCACTTGGCTCTCTGTCACCGGGTAGCGCAGTCCCAGGCATCTCGAGGAGCACTTGGCTCTCTGTCAGTGGCCGGACCGCATTTGTGGACGGGGCACAGACACAGGTGCACATACGCGTGCGCCCAGCAATGGCGTCAGCAGCCCCACCGGGGCTGGGGGAGGAGGGGGAAGTGGGGACGGCGCACAGAGGCTGGGTCGCGGGACTTGGAGCCTCGCGAACTCCAGCCACAGTCGAAGGCCAACACCGGTTGCAGCTTCACCCTGGCAGGCACATCACACCGACACGCTGACGGGGAGCAAGCTGTAGCTGGAGGAGAGCCAGGCAGGCTGAAACGGGGAGAGTGTTCGACAGAGGAATAGGAAACAGGCCTGAGAGAGCAGTGTTGCATTTCCAACAAAAGGAAACGCTCCTAGGGTAAGACGGAAAAGTGGGGAAGGGGGAAAGGAGAGGAAAGAAGAGGAAAGAAGAGGGGTCATCGGTCGGAGGAAGGGTGAGGGCCGCATAGGGGTGAAGGACGAGGTAAAGGGGAAGGGTGGGGGGAAAGGGGGGACAACGTGGGGTGGAGGAAAGATAGCGGGCGGAGGAGAGGCGCGCACAGGAGTGAGCGCAGGACACCCTCAGGGATGTCCGTGCGGAGGAGCTCCTGGTCCTCCGCGTCCGACGTGGAGGCTGATGGCATCAGCCCGGAGCTCCTGCATCCGCCAGCACTCCACTCGCCTCAATATTGATATGCACTCTGTATGGAATGTCGAGTCCAAGCTGCATCAGACAGTGTGCGGCATAGTCCCGACAGCCCAACCCACAAGACCCTTTTTTCTTTGTCCGATATCATTCCATCATGCCTATTACTGACCCTGATTGGACGCCTAATACTGACCCTGATTGGGTGCCTAATACTGACGCTGATTGGGCGCCTATTACTGACCCTGCTTAAGCAGAAATTCAGCACGAGCCACAACCAATGAGTGCCCAACCGAAAGCTATCCCCACTGACTGTCCCTGACCCATAGTTCGTCCCATAGATGGCATGCCATTCTTGAGTTCAGATGTATACATCCATAAATACATAGAAGGGTGCCCGTGGCTAGTACTTCCAGTGGTGGTGATTGGTGAATATCGGCCAAGCACGGGCAGTGTGCTAGACTGGTGGATCCTTCGAGCAGGGTACGGCAGCAGCTTCCTCGGGTACAGATTGCTCCGACTGTCGTCATTCTCGCCATTCCCGATCTAACACCGACCAACATGTTTGGCCACAAGAATGACCCACAAAGTGTCCCTCCTTCCACGTGGCGCTTCGTCTCCCTCCTCTGTGTCACCTTCTATTCACACCGTGTGACGGGGGTAGGAGTTGTGACGTGTAGGGGGGCTTGCCTGCGCCCTCCGCCTGGTGAAGCCTCCCCAAGCTCCACAGCTTGCGGGGCATCGGGCCCCGCAGTGCTCTCCACGGCCTCGCCGAGCTGCGCCGAGCGCCCGAACACGTGGCGGAAGCGCTGCAGGGAGATTGTCGCAGCCTCGCTCTCTGCTGCCCGCCCCCACTGCCCGCTCCCCCTCCTCCCCGCCTCTCGAGGATGTGCTGGAAGATCACGTCCACCTGAACACAGCCCACCCCTCCCCTCCCCCTCCTCTGCTCCTTGGTGCTGTTGTGGGTGTCCCAAGCACCCATCTCATGCAACGTTATAGCGTCCTGGAATATTCCCCCGCTCCCTCCACTTGTTCCGCAAGCGAGCGATCGGGAATGTTCCATGTCGGCGGAAGGCTGGGGTTGCTTGTTGCAACGGCGGCGACGGTGGGTAAAACTCTACATGCTTGTGGGGAGAGCACTCACATGATGAGATTCCCTGGTGCCCACACCCTCGTCACAGGGTGTCTTGGGGTGTGGGCGGGACGGTAGGCTAGAGCGGGTACCTGGGACTCCGAGAGGGAGAGGCCAAGGCGCTGCAGCCCGGAGGCCAGCGTGGCGCGCGGGAGGCAGCCAGTGGCCTGCCGGTCAAGGGCACGGAAGAGGTCCGCGGCGCCGAGGCCTCGTGCCCGCATGGTGCGCGCCACTCGGTGCACTAGCCCCCGCCGCGCTAGCAGGGCGTAGTGGTCCGTGATGGTCAGCACAGGCCGCACGGCGGAGGCGCGCCACGGCTGGCGACTGCGGCGGCGGCAGCTTCGCACGCCCTCGAAGAAGGCGGCGCGCTCCGCGAGGGCAGACGCGTGCAACGCCTCGATGAGCACCTCCTGCTCGGGCTCGCTGAACCCCATCTGTGACACCCAACCCAGGCCAGACCCTACCTCCTATCCCATACTGATACCGAGCCGTGGAGGGGGGATGGAGGGAGGGGGCAAAGGCGCAGGCAACAGGCGACAGGCGACAGGCAAGAGAGTGCAGATGTGTTTGAGAGTGGGGGGAAGTGGGGATGGATGCCTGGGAGTCGAAGAAGCGCAGACAGCAGTCCGTGGCCGCCTGCAGACGCGCCGGTGCCGGCAAATAGCCGGCGCTGGCGTCCAACTCCGAACTGTGAGAGACCCCCGGGCACAGCACCCGCAGCCCAACGCACGCGGCGCTCTCCGCCCCGGTCTTGGAGCCCTTCCCGAGCGCCGCCCCGGCAAATGCTGCCGCGTGCATAGCAGCGCGTAGTGCCTCCGCCTCGGGCAGCGTCAGCAATACCCAGTAGCGCCCCGGCTGCTGGTTGTGGAGCGCCCGCTCTGTCATCTCACGCCGCACGGTGGCAAAGTCCACCCCCAGCTCCCCTTTGAGAGCGTCCACAACCTGGGCCGCGTTCTCCATGCGGCCAGCCCTGAAGAGGTCCCTGGCCTCTTCCGGCTGCAGGTGCCCGTCCTCTGCGGGCAAACCCTCCCTCAACAACCTAAGCACCACGGCAGCGCGCCCGGGAGGCGCCCGGCATCCGCGCAGCGGCAGGAGCAAGTCCCACCGCCATCCGCGGTCGGCAGAAGGTAACGTCAAAATAAGAATGAATAAAGATGGACGAAGAGTTCATCGTTGCACATGAGCTCTATCTTCGACGATGCATCGAGGGCTGCTCCGGGGGCAACACGTCTCACCCAATGGCCCCCACCAACACAGCCCCGCATCAGTGCTGATGACAACTTTGTCTTCGACAATGAATTGAGGGCTGCTCCGGGACAACACGTCTCACCCAATGCATCCTGCGGTGGACCTTTGTGCGAGAAGTCCCCGGACCCCCCGGAAGGTGCCTTCCACTTTGAGGTCAATGCGAGGAAGAGGGGGAAGGTGGAGGGCCGGGAGGGCAGAGCAGTGCGCGGCCTCAATGAACTGTCGACGGATGTCATCATCGTTATACGCATCAGTGGCGAGATGTGAAGATGCGGCGCCTCCGTGAAATTGGTGTTCTTTTGCCGGGGAGCCTCCGCGAAGTCGTGCGGACATGTGAACGACAGAGTCGTGCCCAACGTTCAGCTGGCCGAGAGACACGCCATCCTGCATCACTCGCGCATGCATCGAGAGGCATCGCAGATGGGGAGGCACCCCAGTGCGCTCAAAGATGGCGACGCGGAGTCTATCCACAAGCCAACGAGGGCGAACTGTGACGGGAAAGGTGCTCCCATCCAAGTGGCGGACGAGGATTTGCACGAGGGGGAGGCAGAGAGTAGCCGTATGGCGGCCCGCAATGTCCTCGGGGTGGAGCCACCTTAGAGCGTGGAGAGTGCCGAGAGCTGCCTCCAGATCACCAGCCACGGATTCCGCAAGGAGGCCAGAGCAGAACGTGATGTCAAGGGACTCCAACCTTGGAAGAGCAGCGAGCCTGGCAACCCCACGTGGCGTGAGGGATGGGATCGACCTGATGGCGAGGGAGGAGAGGGTGGTCAAGGAGACTAGCGCAGCAAGGCCGTCATCCCGGATACCCGGAACATCTCGGATGACGGCCTTGTTGCGCTAGTCTCCTTGACCACCCTCTCCTCCCTCGCCATCAGGTCGATCCCATCCCTCACGCCACGTGGGGTTGCCAGGCTCGCTGCTCTTCCAAGGTTGGAGTCCCTTGACATCACGTTCTGCTCTGGCCTCCTTGCGGAATCCGTGGCTGGTGATCTGGAGGCAGCTCTCGGCACTCTCCACGCTCTAAGGTGGCTCCACCCCGAGGACATTGCGGGCCGCCATACGGCTACTCTCTGCCTCCCCCTCGTGCAAATCCTCGTCCGCCACTTGGATGGGAGCACCTTTCCCGTCACAGTTCGCCCTCGTTGGCTTGTGGATAGACTCCGCGTCGCCATCTTTGAGCGCACTGGGGTGCCTCCCCACCTGCGATGCCTCTCGATGCATGCGCGAGTGATGCAGGATGGCGTGTCTCTCGGCCAGCTGAACGTTGGGCACGACTCTGTCGTTCACATGTCCGCACGACTTCGCGGAGGCTCCCCGGCAAAAGAACACCAATTTCACGGAGGCGCCGCATCTTCACATCTCGCCACTGATGCGTATAACGATGATGACATCCGTCGACAGTTCATTGAGGCCGCGCACTGCTCTGCCCTCCCGGCCCTCCACCTTCCCCCTCTTCCTCGCATTGACCTCAAAGTGGAAGGCACCTTCCGGGGGGTCCGGGGACTTCTCGCACAAAGGTCCACCGCAGGATGCCCCCCGACACAGCCCCCAATCACGGATGATGACAATTTTGTCGTCGGCATTGAAGTGATTGGGGGTTGTGTTGGTGGGGGCCATTGGGTGAGACGTGTTGCCCCCGGAGCAGCCCTCAATGCATCGTCGAAGATAGAGCTCAACATGTGCAACAGGGAACTCTTCGTCCATCTTTATTCATTATATTTTTGACGCCACTCACTTTGATTTCATTGCCCCGGTGCACCCACAGAGCGGAAACCATCACGCATCACTCTTGTCAAAATCATCGCAGCTCATCAGAGGCTGCACGTCCTGGGAGCCCCCCCCACGCCTTGCCCGAAGCGATGCTGATGCGGGTCTTAACAGTGGCGGGGTTGAGGCGCAGTTCTGGCCTTTCCCTAATCTACGACAGCTCCCAAGCAGCACGGCCCAGCTGGCGGGAGCATTTGGGGGGCCGCCAGCGCCTCACAAACGCGGAGCCAGTCTCCGCACCTCCGAGGCAGTACAGATCGAACGCTTCGCGCAGCTTGCTCCCCTGGTCAGCGCTCAGAGCCGCATCTCCTCGCACCGCAGCGAGGGCCTCCCGGCCGGCCGTGGAGGCGGCAAGGGTGGCGAGGCTGTTCTCGTCGGGCGCGGGCGTCCAGTCCATCATGGCCACCACGTTCTTCAGCCGCCTCGCGCCCCCCCGCAGCGACCACTGCTTGCGGAAGAAGTTGCGGCTCACCAGCAGGAAGCCCGGGAAGGCCAGCGGCTCCGCAGTCCCCGAGCCGGCCCCAGCGCCCCCTGCCATGAGCGCGGCCAGCATCCCAGCCGGGAGGGAGAACTCTGACAGCGGATAGAACCCCAGCTCGCCCCCCTCCGGCCCCTCCTGCAGCGCCTCCAGCGGCCACGGCGTAAAGTCCTCTGCATCGCGCGACCACTTCAGCTTCGCGGGCTCCTCCAGGTTGTCCATCACCGTCTGCTCCATCTCCTGCTCCTGCTCCTGCTCCTGCTCTTGTTCTTGCTCTTGCTCCTGCTCCTGCTCTTGCTCCTGCGTTTCCGCCCCCCCGCACAGAGAACTCTCACGAAGCCCTCAGAAGCCCCATACGCTGACTTGGCATCGCCGCGCCGCACATTGGGCATCTCCTTGCTGAGCAGAACACGCCGGCAGCCCCAGCACACCGCCCTCGGCCGGTGACGGGGTCATGCTACCTCCACGCGGGCCAGGGGGCAGCCGCGGCCCCTGCAGGCGCGCCAAGCGGCACACCAGCGAGCCCCCAGCTGCCGAAGAGCCGGTGAGGTGGGGCAGGAGGGGGCAGGGAGGGGGGCGCGCCTGCTCCTGCTCCATCGCAATAGAGGCATCGCTTGCGGCGGCGGCGGCGTCGTTGGCCTCGGCTTGAGCGCTGCTTGGGCCGCCGGCGCCGGAAGCGAGGGAGAGCCGGGGTGCAAGCTGCTCCGCCTGGGCTGCCTCTTTGAGAATGCGGCTCACGGTGGCGTGCTGCGCCTCTGTCTCGATCATCGCCTGGCTCTCCGCCATTGCCGCCGTCAGCCGGTCCACCAGTTTGCGCGCCGCCGGCACTGCGTTCTCGACCACGTGGTGCACTCGCTCGCGGAAGATGTCGATGCACTCCCCGAGCTGCTTCCCGGTGTCCTCCTCGCCAACGTATCCGCTCTCCCCCACCTGCCACGCCGCCAGGCCCGTGCCCACGCCCATGAGCGGGCCTAGGCGGCACATAGCCACCGGGGCACTCGACCCGAAGGCCTGGCCTCGCCGCTAGACCCCGCCGGTGGCACTCTGCAATGCGGGCAGTGCGGCGTGCATCAATTGCAAGTGCGCCCCCTCCTTAAAAGCAAAGGGCGGCACTTTGACAGGGATGTGCGGGCGCCCACCTGATCGTGGCTCACCAGCAGCCCACGGAACGCGTGCTGCCGCCACACATGTCGCGCACGGTGCTCGCACAGCAGGCCGAACTGCATCGCCTCGGACACGAGCCCCGCCAGCACCAGCCACGCCGCGACTGACCGCAGCCCACAGCGGCCCTCCAGCAGCCTTTGCCCGGCCCCTGTCTCTCGCCCCTGCATCAGGTATTCCAGCACACCCCCGTGGCGATAACTAGGGCAGTCGTTGATATATCTATCGGTCGTTCCATGGTATGGCCACCTGGTGCCGCAGATCCACCATACAACCGACCAGCTCGCCACGGCACGCAATGCATGAATATCGATGCGGCGGCTCAGCAAATTCGCACCGTTGATCTATGGCTGCAGATAGACGGCATGCAATGCATGCATATCCATGTGGCGGCTCCATAGAACCGGACCGTGGACCCGCCAATGCAAGTGCAGGGCGTGCACAGCATGGCGCACTTAGAGGCCTGCAGCGGGCAGTGAGGGGGGCGCGCAAGGGGTGGGGGTGACCTCTGCCCAGCGCCCTGCTCCGCGGCTCAGGCGCTTTCTGTTTCGGGCGCTGTCCGCATCTTGCGGCATTAGCGCTTGAGGCAGGAGTCGTGTACTCAGCTTGACCAGCCTCAGGCGTGACCAGCACCCGCACGCACCGGCTCCCACCCCGAGCCCCGCATGCGCCACGCCTCATGCAGTCCCGCCACGTCATGTCCTTGCTCGAGCGCAGGGAGGCTGCGCGCGCCCCGGGCGCCTGCCGCACGCCCGCATGCCCGTCGTGTGCACCTGCACTCCGACCCCCGTGGATGCCCAACTGAGCAGCTACCCGCGCACCTCGCCCCTGTGGATGCCCTAACTGAGAAGCGGACCGCGCACCCGACCCCGTGGATGCCCAACTGAGCAGCGACCCGCGCACCCGACCCCCGCGTGGATGCCCAACTGAGCAGCGACCCGCGCACCCGACCCCCGTGGATGCCCAACTGAGCAGCGACCCGCGCACCACCCCCGTGGATGCCCAACTGCCAGCGACCCGCGCACCCGGCCCCCCCGTGGATGCCCAAATGAGCAGCTACCCGCGCACCCGACCCCCGTGGATGCCCAACTGAGCAGCCACTCGCGCACCCGACCCCCGTGGATGCCCAACTGAGCAGCTTACTCCGCGCACCACCCCGTGGGATGCCCAACTGAGCAGCGACCCGCGCACCCGACCCCGTGGATGCCCAACTGACAGCGACCGCGCACCCGACCCCCGTGGATGCCCAACTGAGCAGCGACCCGCGCACCCGACCCCGTGGATGCCCAACTGAGCAGCGACCCGCGCACCACCCCCGTGGATGCCCAACTGAGCAGCGACCCGCGCACCCGGCCCCCGTGGATGCCCAACTGAGCAGCGACCCGCGCACCCGACGAGCGTAGGCGTTATGATCGAAAATCATGGGCACCATAGTTTCAGTTACTGTTTCGGAACGGACACGTTGTGGGCCATGCTTTGACTGCTTAGAAGAGGGTGCATCAATTGTGGTTGGACTGGAGATCGGGGTCGGAGCGGGCGCCATTGATTTCCCCCACGTGCGCAAGTCACTGATTAGCACACTTTTCTTCCTCTATTTCTCCGCAACTTCCATCAATCGTGCATACCGTGGTGGGTCGGTGCGAGCATTCCATGCTCTGATCGCAATGCACAACTGTTTTGTGTTGGTAGATGTCGACACGCATTGCGCACATGTACCACAGGCAGTGGGGACTTCTGCTGGGGTGCTAACTGCAGGTGCTCCCGCTGCAGATTCAGGGATGGTAGGTAAAGACGGTAACGGCGTTCTGCTGTGAATCTACTATGGTTAACCCATTCGCGTGTGTTTGCTGTTCCTGAAGTGAGACCCCGTTTCCTGGCAAGAATGAGATTAGGGCATCGCAGCTTTGAGGGCTTCAACGGACGGATGGGCACCAGGATGTCCGTCAGGAGATAACGCCATGACCGCACACTCTCTGAAAGTTCAGTTTGAAATAGAGGCGAAGCCACTTTCCGTCACAGCTCCGCCGGCATAAGGCCCGTGAAATTGTAACGCGCACTTTCCAGCCGTTGATTCAGCCCTAGTGGAAGCTTGTTGCCATGCTCGTGAGCTGGAAAATCTAATAGGCAACTCTCTCATGCGCACTTCTCGCATCTCTGGCCCCGTCGCAACGCGCTCCTCCGTGGAGCTTCGCTGTCGCCAAGTGCCGGCGAGGCGGAGCTCTAGTCACTCTGGGGTTTGGTTCCACGAAGCACCCACCATTGGCGGGATCGTGATTGGGCGCCACTCGCAATGAGAAGCCATTCAACCCGAAGGTAGTGAGGATTCATGAGGCCATCCGAATCTCCGTAGCTTGCAGCTGCAGCCTGCTCCGTGTCAGTGATGATTGGGGGAGGATCAAGACCGCGTGGGGCATGTGTGAGCGTGTGGGCGGGGTAAAGGTGTGGGGGGGGTGCCTGATCATAGAAGGTGAAGCGCTTTGAAGGGTCTGAGAGGCCGCTCTCGCGCAGCGAGATGACGAGCCGGCCGGCCGCCTTCAGCACAAGCTGTTCCCCGTCGTCCGTGAGGAACACAACCCCCTCAAACCCGCGCTCCCCCAGCCCGCAGTCCAACAGCATCTCCGCGGCCTGCCGGTTGGTAAAGCCAGTCACGAGCGCCCCGGTGTCAATGAGCGCATGGAACGGCGGATCCGCGGCCGCCACCCACCGCAGGATGCTCCCTGCGCTCCATCCAGCGGGGAGGGCGGCGAGCGCCGCCACCTTCGGATCGGTCAGCAGCCGCAGCATCTTGCCGTCGGACCCGACCTCATATTGACACCTATTCAGCGTGCCCCCCCATCTCCCCAGGTTCAGGTCCACCTCGGGCCACTGTGGGAAACCTCCGACTGCTGCGCGACTGCAGCGTCACTATGAATGCACAGTGACATGCGACTGCAGCGTCACTATGGATGCACAGTGACATGCCACTGCAGCGTCACTATGGATGCACAGTGACATGCGACTGCAGCGTCACTATGGATGCACAGTGACATGCAACTACGGCGATGCGATGACTGCAGTCCGCCATGTGCTGCCGTGCGCTGCCATGCGCTGTCATGCGCCGCCACGTGGCATGTGCAAGGGTCCCCCACGGAGCGCAGGTTGCATGCCAGCCATCGAGGGCTGCCCATCACCAAGCCTTTGAGAGATCATCCATGCGGGGCGAGCTCCAGCGCGCGTCTCTTGGCACTTGCTTTTGGGGAGGCAGGGGGACCTTGGGCCTGGGAGCGCCCGGGCAAGTTTGGAGCGCAGCCAGGGGAGTGCCTCTGTGTTTTCCTACGGCGTGCGGGATGGGAAGAGGAGATCATGTGCTGCGCCAAGCGAGCTCCAACCGTGTAGTGACCACATCGACTTGGAGAAGGGCAGGCGCAGCGGAGGGAGGGGGGCGCTGCACCGTCCAAGCTCGAGCGGCAGCAGGTCTGATGGGGTGCCACTGAAGCCCAGGCGGCGTCCAAAGAGCACGTCGCCGCCGAGGTCATGGCCGCTGGCGGTAAGCTGCAGCGGCTGAAACTCCAGGGTGACCGGGAACACGAGCGTGTCCAGGTAGTACTCCACCGCCTCCGGCAGCCGCTGCAGCAGCGCATGCAGGCACGTCATGTGCTCAGGGTCGGCCAGGCTCACGAGCTCCAGCGGCCAAACTCCTTCATCAATCAGATGGTCCGGCAGCCGCGCCTGCCGCACCAGCGGCGCCGGGGCGGGCGCCCCCCATGGCAGCTCCTCATCCTGAGATGCCCCTCAGCGCCACACACGGCCCACGCCCCGCATGACTCTTTCAGCAACGCTAATGTGTGTATATAATGCGATTTTGCCGGGTCGGAGTTTTGTCATTGCCAATGGCAAGAGAGTGAGGTTGGTTCTCGGCGGCGAAAGGAACACGGGTCTCAGCTTCGCCCCGACGGATGCTCTGCGATTCGCAACGAGAGACCCAAAAATTGAATCAATTCCCCTCAAGGGCCTTCCGAGCAAGCCATCTTGTTCGGCCAAGACTCTCAGCCCTCTCAGGCTGCCCAGCACACCCCTTGATCCAGATCTGGAGAGGCGCCAAGGGGGCCTCATGGGCAGCAATTGCGGCCCTCCGTGGCTCAAGAGAGCATCGCTGGGAAGATAGGTCGAGGGTTCGCGGCGGGAGAAGGGAAACACTGCGGAGCACTTCGGCGCGGCTTCAGCTCAAAAGCAAAGAAGGGGGAGCGGCCTCGGAGGGAAGGGGCGCTCGAGAGCGCGCACACCCTCCGCCTGCCCACTCATCTTCGGGATGTCTGGGGACCCACCTTCGGCTCCAACAAACCACGGCTCCGCGACCTCTCCATGCCTCCCCGAGCGCCTGCCTCCCCGTCGTCGGAAGCTCCCAACACCCCCTTGACGTGCACCCCTGCAGCCTCCACCCACTTGCGGAAGAGCTGGCAGGCAGGGCGCTGCCGGTACGGGCCGGACTGCCGGCGCATGAGCCCCTGGAGGTGCTTCAGGAGCGCCGCCACGTCACTGGCACGCAGACCCTCGTAGCGGAAGGCCAGGATGCTGAGGCCGATGGCGACGTCGGGATGGCTGAACTCGTTGGTGCGCGAGGGGCAGTCCTTCCCAACAAACGGCACCGCCTGGAGGCGTCTGGTGCGAGGCATCATCGGCGTGTCCGCCAGCTGCTCCTGGATCTCCGCGTCGCTGAGAAGGCCGAAGGTCACGCGGTCCACCTTCGCGAGGCAGTGCGGCAGCAGTGTGGCCAACCAGTCGTGCAGCAGGTTCAGCGCCTTGACACTGTCGTCCGGTAGCGCCCCCGTCACCCGCGTCACCACCTCCTTGTCCGCACCCCGCGCCCCGAGCGTGACGTACTCCAGCAGCAGCTCCCGCGGCACCTGCGTGGGCAGCCCCGCCCCCACCTCACACTGCTACATCAACACATGCTCCCAACCCCCCACAAGATGGGACGGTTCCTGCTGGCATGCCACACGCACTAAGCTCTCGAGCTCACGTCTGGAGTTGAATATGCCACATCTGACGGTTGGGGATGCTTTTTGTAGGATCACCCGGTCTGAGCAACCTCAGATGATCCCTGCACCCACATGCACTATCAGCCGGCATTTAAGATCGAGCACGGTACCCGGCCCAGAGTAGGGCCGGGAAATTAATATGCTCATATGCCCAAAGGGCGTGGTTTTTTCTTTTTCTTTTTCTTTTCGAGCACGGCAGTGCGCGCCTGTCTTATCCACCTGAGTGTGCGTGCGTGAGGGCTTGCGGGGGGGAGCCAGTGCACACTCTTCGCGACACACTTTTTGCGACACAACCATGGCATGTTGCAGCAGGGACGCGGGCGAACTTGGTCATGTGTTTGAATGACCAAGGCAGAGCTGCGTTCCTGCTGCAACAGTCATAGTTGTGTCGCAAAACACGTCATACTGGACAGGCGAATGTTGTCCTCTATACAAACATGCAGTCCTTGGTCAGCGCCTCAGAAGACCCAGAGGCGATTAGAAACGCTGCGTGGCCAGCCTGCGCCTGTGCTGCGGTGGGGCGGATGAGCTGTTCCAGAAAAGGGCGCCAGCCGCCCTACCCTCGTGCAGGAACCCGATACAAGGCGAACATGTTACAGGGCGACGGTGGAACATGTTACAGGGTAACAGTTGCCGGCAGCGTTGCAACAGAGGGCTGTGCACTAGCCCAAGGGATGGGGCGGGAGGTGAGGGCCCACCTCCACAGCACCGCCATGCTCCTGGAGCCAGAGAAGCGCCCATTGGGCCAAAGGGCCGCGGATTCGCTCGTAGTAGAACGCCGGGTCCAGCAGCACTGGGTGCGGCTCCGCCTGAATGCGGCATGCAGCCGCACCATCCCTCACCGCCTCCGCCAGCTGCGCCATCACCGCGGTGCCCACGCAGCTGTCTCCGACGTCCACGGTCAGGCGACCGTCCCACGCCGCTGTCACTGCCGCCATCAGCCACAACGGTAGCTTCCAGCGCAACCCGGGCCCCTGGTGCCCGTGACCCGCACCCCTCAGCGCGGAGCGGAGCCCTTTCACGAGACTGCTCAATGCCATTTGTTGCGAGCGACGGTTCGAGTCGGCCGCGTGCTATAATCCACGGTTGAGCACATCACAAATGCTCCATCTCGAGATTGCAGCACACTGCAATGGGCGACCCAACTGTGCACCCGCTGGCGGAGGTGGCAGTGACAGCGGCGGCAGGCATGCTGGCACGGGGTCTCCCGTGTACAGCCGCTGGGCCCTGGCGAGTTTGTAGGGCATTTTGCTCACCATTTTTGCCTGGGTAAAGTCGAGGGGCAGCTTTGCGCCCAGCGGCCAGTGAAGCTCGGAGCGCAGCGGGTGCAACAGCAGGTCCACCTCGTCCATGAGCAGCACCCCGGCGCGGAATACCCGGAACACCCGTGCGATGCATCCCACCTGCCACACATCAAGATCCCCGAAACCCCCACCTCGAAACCCGTGTCCCCTGCAGCGGATAATTGCAGCAGGTGCCCGAGGGGCCGCGGCGCTAATAGGTTGCGCCTGGGAGGGCCAAGGCGAGGCTGTAAGCAGAAGGCGGGGCGCATGCCATGACCGTGCGAGGGGGCGACAGGGGTGAGAGGCGGTGTGCCCGGGGAGTCGAACCTCTGCTCGCAGCGCGGCGGCATGCGCAGGCGTGAGGATCTCTGCTTCCTCCACACCGGGAGGCGCAGCCGCAGTGCTGTCGGAGCGCAGCAGCCCTGAGATGCTGAAGCTGGATGAGCGCAGCTTGACGCCGTCGCGCGTGAGGCGGCGCGCGGAGTCCAGCAGGTGCATCCCCTCCAGGAACTTGAGCAGCAGGGACTTGAGGGCGCCAGGTGGCGCAAGCACGATGGCGCCGGTGGTGCGCGCGGCCTCGAGGCGCAGGGCGAGCTCGGGCGTGGCCTTGTCGTATCGGGAGAAGCGCAAGGTGAGCACGCGGCGGTGCAGGATCCACGAGAGGCGCCCGCGCAGGATCGACTGCGCGAAGGTCAGCAGCGACGCCGGCACCACCTGCACACGCCCGACGGGCTCCCCATCCCCGACTCATACCCCACTCCTATCTGCCTGCGCCGCTCAGCCTGGGCCCGTCCACCAGTGCTCATCAGCCTGTTGGCGCATCGTGGCACGCCGCTTGGTGATTCTCGCCTCTTTGGGGCCCCTGCTACCTCTGGGCTGTTATCTTAGGGTTTTCTTGGTCAGATGTACAAGGCAGCTATGCTACACAGATGGTGGATAGAGGCCTGTAGGGTTTGTTGATCTACGGCGCGCAGTTGCAGACAAAGGCCTGTAGGGTTTGATGATCTAAGGCGTGCATTGGCGGATAGAGGCCTGTAGAATTTCATGATCTACGGCGCGCAATTGCAGATAGAGGCCTGTAAAGTTTGATTATCTACGGCGCGCATTGGCGCATAGAGGCCTATGTGGTTTGATGATCTACGACACGCAATTGCAAGTAGAGACCTGTAGGGTTTGACGATCTACGGCGTGCATTTGTGGATAGAGGCCTGTAGGGTTTGATGATCCACGCCGTGCAAGAGTATACTGATAGATCTTTTGAGAGACAACTGCAGCAGAGTTGCCACCGGCACAAGCCGCGTGCATTTGAAACAGTGAGATGCTTCGGCAAAATCTAGGTAACGCCGCGGAGGCAAGAGCATTCTTCGCCCGTAGGGTGGATGAAAATGGGGTTGCGATTCCACACCGCCCGGTGAAAGGCGACCCGTGGACAGGCAAGCGATGCAGAAAGAAGAAAAACACTTTTGGACAAGAAAAAGTGAACATGCGATTAGTGTATCATGCATGCCTCGCTCTCAGGTTACGCCACACTCGAGAGTCAAATGACCTGGACACCGCAGGGCGTCACCTGCGTCACGAGCGTGTGGCCATCTGCCAGCATGAGCGCCACCAGCGGCGCCACCACGGTGCTCTTGCCGGCCCCCATGAGCATCTGATGGCACACTGCGGAGTTACTATGGGCGGCGCTGACGAAGCTGTGCACCAGCGCCACTTGCTCCTTGCGCAGCAGCAGGTCGTGCGCGTACTCGAACACCAGCAGCCGCGGGTCCAGCGTCAGCACGGCGTTCCCCGAGGCCTCCCCTGAACACATGCAAGGTGGTTTCAGTGAATGCGATCAAAGCTCATCGCATGTCACTTGCTGGGAAGGCCTGAGCCTGAGTGGTCCATGGTGCACGTGGCACTCCAGGCATGCCGAGGCGGCTGCTTCCAGCCCGCTATGTGGCACTGCTCGCCTCACAGAGTGCGCCCGCATCCGCTCTGTGGTTCCAGTCCAAGCGAAGCGCCCGCCAGCGCCTCGGGCCGTGGGAAGGAGCCATCTGAACTGCTGGCAAGCGCTCCTGGCGTCAGCGCCCTCACAGTACCACGTGACGCAACTGATCTGTCTCGGCAGCTGCACACGCCAACGGCTGGTGCCAGCATCGAGTCCCTAATCAACGGAGTCAACGTAGCGGCCCAATCAACGGCTGGAGCTAGTACCGTGTCCCTAATCAACAGAGCCAACGTAGCGGCCCTAATCAATGGCTGAAGTCAGCGTAGTGGAACGGCTGGAGCCAGGATTATGGCTCTAATCAACGGCTGGAACCAGGATCATGGCTCCAATCAACGGCTGGAGCCAGCAAGAGTGGGTGGCCGCACGTGTCCTCGCAGAGCTTGCGGTGCTCGGAGCCAAGCCGCACCTTCGCCTGGCTTCTGGCTTACGTAATGCCGACCCGCCGTGGCCGCATCCGCGAGCTGCGACGCCACGAGCACCGCCGTCTCCCACGCAGGCGCCGCCAGCTTGCCGCTCCTGGCCGGTGCCACCCGAAGCTGTCACCCCTGAGACCCCCACCTCGGATGCTCCCACAAGGCACCGCATTCTTGCCAGCTATCCCCGCGCCTCGAGCACTAACCACCGCGCCTCGAGCACTAACCACGCCTACAGTAGCTCACTAGTTGATTGATGAAGCCAACTCCGGCAGTGGCCTTGCAGCAATGACACTGTCGCCTCCAAGCGTTATCCTATTCCACAGGTTTTTTTATAAAAGGGTTTTTTTGCATCTCTGTACATAGCGTGTCCTCATCAATGAACCCGGCTCCTCCTCCAGCTGCTCAGGAATGCACAGAAATGCAAACATGCGAATCGAGAGTGCGGGCTGCTCACGTTCCTCCGGCGGCCTCGGCGGTCTGGCGGGCGGCCAGCTCGGTCTGCAGTCTCAGCTGCTGCAGGAGGGCGCGGCACCGGAGCGCCTGGCTGAGCCGACTGGCGAAGAGCACCGTCAGCGCGGTCTCCTCGAGCACCGCCGCCGCCTGCGCCTCGCTCAGCAGCGGGTTCAGCGCCATGAGCTCCTGCGCGCCCATGGTGCTCATCAGCAAGGACGCCAGCAGCTCCAGCCCCACGCTTGCCTCACGCCCGCCGACCCGCCCGAGCACCAAGGCGGCGCCTCGCAGCTCACGCGAAGCATCCTCCACCTCCTCGCTCCCTGCGCCCCCCTTCCTCCCCTCAGTAAACGCGCCTCACACCAAATCTGTCATCGCAACCACAATGCCCTTCCCGACGGCTCCCTGCCCGAGTGGCGTGGCGATGCTCAGTGGCCGTGCGCTCCAAGCAGACGCAGTCTGTACCCACATTGCCATGCTCACTTCTTGCTACATGCCCTCTCTCTACTTCCGGGATGCTGAGCTGCATGCGCATGCTGCACCGAGCCATAGCGGACGGCCAGAGGCTGCCCAGCTTCGCACTGCACGGTATCTACTAATGCCTGTGGCCGCTCTCTCTTCGGTCGCGGTTCACTCAGTTTCTCACCTTCCCCCCTTAGTCGATATGACTCTCCTCTCCACCACTCTCGAAGAAGCCGACTTCTGGTCGTCGGGTAAGCGTGAAACTGCCGGGACAGAGCCGCGGCGGCGGGGTGGCGCCTCACCTTCGCCAAGGGTCAGTTCGGGCGTCAAAGAGGCCACCGCGGCGCCGTCTGCCTCCGCCGTGTGCATGCCCTCTGCCGCGGCGCGCACCACGCTCGCCTCCGCGGCGGCCAGCAGCTTGCTGTCACGCGCAATCTGGGCCTCCAGCGCGTACTGGGCCGTGCCCACCGCCTGAAGCGCCGCTACGGGATCCGCAGCGCCCTCGAAGCCGAGCAGCACGCGCCGCACGTGACGCTCGGGCTGTCCCCTCTCCCAGGCAAAGTCGCGCTCGAGGCGCTCGAGCACAGCCTCCGCGCTCGCGCCGCGCGCCGCTGGGTGCGCCCGGATGTCGAAGGGAAGGCCTGCCGCCTCCTCGCCCCGAGAGAGTCGCACTTAGAATCAACAGGGAGTTGGATGCCTGGCAGCAACATCCGCCGGTGCAAAACGTATACGCCCCGCGCATCGACCCCACACCAACCATATGCATTCATGGATGTGGCACAAGCGAACTGGGCGGTGCTACCATGTGACGCTCTGCCTGGTGGGCAGTCAGGTACGAGCTACAATCTGCACCGTGCCCTGGTTGTTAACTACCAAAGACCTCAAGGCTGTGTTTTCGGCACTAGGGCGGCAGGTGTAGGGTTTAGGCTGCACAGCCGCACCTGCTCCGCGATCTGTGGCGGCGCGTCCCTCCTCCGCCGGGCCTCCCATCGCCGGGGCCCTCTCTTCGAAGTGGAGCCCGAGCCCCGCCAGAGGTACACCCGCCAGTGCTTCAATGTCCGCAGTCGTCACAGACCCCACCCGGCAAGAGGCACCTGCCACCCGGACACCACCAATGAAAGCCCTCAATCCAAGCCACCCATCATATACAGCCACCGTCCACCTTAAACCCCGAACGCCTTTTTGAGACCCACTCTCCACCCTAAAGGGAGAGCCGTTGGATATCCGACATTACTGTGGGCCTCAAACTGGAAAAGCATTTCCGAGCTGTTTCGCACATTTCCGAGGCACCGTCAAACCAAAACCCTACCCTACCCCTCACACCCTGATATAATAAACGAGGGCATATTTGCGGACTACCGATGCCACAGGAAGGAACCATGCCAGTGCCGCGGAGCTTTTCCTGGGGTTGGAATCGCGGCCAGGCGAGGGATCCTATGCAGCAATGCAATGTTACTGAACCATTGATTGATCCGATATTCGCGGGGATCGGACGGTCCTAGCACTCTGCAGAGCGGCATACAGCGCACGTTGGCTCGCGGAAGGACGGCGCGCGAGCGAAGGCGGCGCGGGCGAGAATGGAGGGAGCACGACCTGGCGCGGACGGTGCCACGAGCTTGAAGTCAAAGACCTCCTTGGCGGAGTTGCGGGCGCGAGCCACCGTCCATGCACGGCCGGCATCTAGGGCCACCACACGCGGAGGCACGTGCACAGGGACGTTGGCAGCGGGCCACGTCAGCTCGCCCTGCTCGTGCAGCTGCTGCAGATACTGCGCAGCTCGCTTGGGCAGTGCAGACAGGGCGGCGTCAGGGGTGAAGAACTTGAAGAGGCCACTGCTCTCCTTCGAGCTCTCTTCGATCTCGATGCGCGGCGCCTTTGTACACCCCCCACGGTTTGCCGCCAGTGCGCGCAGGATTGACCCGTGGAGGCCCTGCGCCCCGTTTCCCCGCCCGCCCTCCGTTCTAACCCATCCGTGGCTCAGGCGCCGCCGCCGCGCAAACAGCTCAGCACATTGCCGGCTTCCGACCAACAAATCGAAGAATTGTCGATATGACGTGACACGCCATCACACATGTAAGTGCATGACGCACTGCCAGCATGGCCGCAAGCGAACTTTTTGGGGATGCATCCATCAAATCATCCTAAATGACGCTAACTCGGCGCTTCTCATTCGCCGGTCAAAAGGCCACTGGCAGGCTGCAGCGCGCGGCGCCTGGCCGCTCTCCCCAGCTCGCCTGCCACGCGCAGCGCGGCGGTAAGAGCCGTGTAAAGGACGGGCGGTCGGTGGGTGGCAGATTGGAGGCATCGGCGAGGCGGCTGCTTGCTTTATACGTTTGGCTTTTCGAGTGCCAGGCGCGCTCGCAACTGGCCGAGACGGGGAGCCACGTCGCGCCGCGCACGGCAGTCTGTGGGTTGTCTTATCCGTGCCCGACATGGCAAGTCCTCGTGCGACAACGTCATGAACAGACGCCGCCCCAAACGCCTCACAGCTGAGACTGGAGCCAACAGACCTGACCTCGGCATAGGACGCGCTGCCGCCACGAGGTGTGCGGCATGTCGCCCGGCACCTGGCGCTCGGGTGAGGGAGTCCATCGCGTAAACCGTGCAGCTCAGAAAAGTCTGTATGGGCACCCTCCAAGGGAAGGGCAGGAATCACCATGGGAGACACACAGGGTATCCATTGAGAGCCGGGGAAGGTATAGAAGAGGGGGTGAATACCTGGAGCTGCTGCTCCTCCGGGGGGTAGAGTCGCATCAGCAAGGCCCCCCAGTTATGGGCGTCGTCGTCGGGGAGAAGCTTCATTGCAACCCCCGCGGTGAGCATATCATAAAGCAGGGCAAACCCCGGGGCGTCCTTGCTCTGGCGGAGGTAGCCCCCCTCCATCCACCCGAGCACTCGCCGCAGACCCTCAAGCCCCGCGAGACCTTCTGGATCTGGCCGGATGTACGACCCCGCCATCAGTTTCGCAAAGTACGTGTCTTCGCCCTTGGCCGCCACCGCCTGCAGCGCGCAGCCCCCCGGCCGCCGCCTCGAGCGCATCCCTCGGAGCCTCCCGCAGGAACCCAAAGTGCGCCGAATGTCCCCCCCTCTGAGGCATCAAATGGCCCCCCACTGAGCATTGAATGCCACCCCCTGAGCATCGAATGGCCCCCCACTGAGCATTGAATGCCCCCTACTGAGCATCGAATGGCCCCCTGAGCATCGAATGCCCCCCATATGGATCCGAGACGCTCCCGATCACCGTGTGCTATGCCAGGTCACCGTGTGTTATGCCAGGTCACCGTGTGCTATGCCAGGTCATCGTGTGCTATGCCAGGTCACGGTGTGCTATGCCAAGTCACCCTGTGCTATGCCAGATTTTCGCAAGGTCCGCGGCGACCGCAGCGCGCGGAGTGGCTCCAAACGTCCGCAGCAACGGCGCATACCGCAGGTAAATCTAACAAGCGCGGGGGCTGCCTCCGGGAGGAACCGCAGCAGCGCGCGGCACGCGGACGGAGCTCCTCGGTCAACGGGCGCAACGCTTGAAGAGGAAGCTTCTCACTTCCGCCCAGCACACGCGCGGTGCACCGCAGGTCACAGAAGTCCCAGGTCCTGGCCATGCTCCCACGCTCAACGGCGTGCGTCCAACCCCATCCAGCTGGCAGGTTGGGTCCGCCGGGTAAACCGCGATGGTGGTACTGTGCTGAGCATAGCGTGGATCACCACCCACCTCGCCGGATGCCCGGATAAAGGGGAATGGGGATGGGGGGCGCTTCGGGGTGTGGGTGGGCAGAGAAGTGGGGTGAACTCACCTTCGCATCGAGGCAGGTGTAGTCCTGCACCTGGTCGAAGTGGGGGAGCTCCGCGGAGCGCGTCGGGGGCCGCACCATCACCTCGAGCCCCTCCAGAGAGCGCAGCGACTTGGCATGGAGCGCCACCACTGTCAGCACGCTCAGCCGATTCGACAGCGCCACGTGGTTGTGCGTGGCCGGCAGCTGGGCTCCCGGCCGGGCACACCGCTGCACCATCTCATCCAGCAAGTTGAACTCGTCCTCCGGCAGAAGCCGGCAGTCGGCGCGGACGTCGTGGTACTTCGCCACGTAGGCGCGCAGGTCCGCGTCCAGGTTCCACTTGGCGGAAGGCGGCGGCGGCGCTGCCACCAGCATGAAGTGGAGTCGGACCGCATGCGCATCCGGGTGCGTGTCATCCGCCAGCAGCACGAGCCGCTCGAACAGCTGGCCACCGCCTCGGCCACCGCCTCAGGAACTGCAGCGGCGCATCTCTGCGGCAAAGCGCAGTGCGCCAGCAGACCACTCCGCAACAGCGGCTCGCAGGATGGCGCCCCCCTCGCCCCCGGGGCATCCCCCGGAGCATCCCCCGGAGCATCCCCCGGGGCATCCCCCGGACTCCAGCCAAGCGGCGAGGGCAGCCCTCGAGGGGCGGCATTGCAGGAGCTGATTTGCGACGCAGCTAAGGCAACATACATGCGCCGCAGACGGGAACACGGAGTCGTATCGAGTGTCTCTTGGTCAAATAGTTAGCGCGAGCATCAATCCAAGCGGATAGCGAGCTTCCAAAATAAATGGATGGTTCATGAGTGGTGCATCTAGCCGAACCACCAACTATCAACGCGCCGATGTGTTGCAAGTTCACACTAAGCTCAGGCCGGCGCATCTTGGGCAAGATCCTTGAGGTGGTTTTCCGGATGATCTTAGCAAACGGAGATCTTAGTTTCATGCAGGTTCGAAGTTTATAATGCGCACGACCGACCCTGGCGATTATTTTGGAAGCTTGCTATCCGCTTGGAACGATGCTCGCGCTAACTATTCGGCCAAGAGACACTGCGGACCCGCAGACATGATCTGAGCCAATCCCCAACGGCGCCGTCCAATCGCCTTATCGCACGCATCAATCGATTGGTGCCACCCGTTTGGGAAGAACGACACATGCGGCGACCACGGAGCAGCAGCTCAGCCCTGATCTCAAGCGCAAGGCGGCAAACAGGGCAGAGGGCAAACAAGTCGACTGGCGCCATCGCGTCACCTGCGCCTCCTCCGGGGTCAGCGGCTGATCCGTGAAGCATGCCGGGGCCACGCGGAAGGCCTCCGCGTACTGACCCGCGAGGAAGCGCATCAGGAAGAGGTGCGCGGCCGCGGCGAGGGTCGGGGTCAGCATGCCTCCGCCCGTGATGGGCAGTGGGTAGAGGTAGGTGCGTGCGCTGCCGCCGAGGTTCGCCTCCCACGCCGAGTTGCTGCGGTCCAGCTCCACGCCCGCAACCAGCAGCATGCGCCCCCCTGCCGCCTCCGGCCGCGCCGGCTTGGCTAGCGCGGAAGCCAGCACATACATCCGCCCCGACCGGTCCTCTAGCAGCACCCCATGAGGCAGGCCTGCGCATCACGTCACGCCGGCCCCACCCCTCTCACCGTCCACTCCGTGGCACGCGACCCGCTAGGACCTCATTCAGCCCCGCTACACAGCACCCGGCGGTGGGCCCCAGCTCGGCTGGCAACTCCCATGGGTGAAACCCAGGCAGCTCTGCCCGCCTTCCCTGACAAACGCCGTATGAATCCGCCGCCCGGGCAAATTCCGCCCATCCAGGCGACGACACGGGCAGCAAGCCTTCTGGCAACTCCCTCTCCTAGGAGTTCGGAGGACCGCACGGCAAAGCTGTCCCACCGGCCGCTCGACCTATCTTTCTCCAGAAGCTTCACGTTGGGCTACTGAGGTGGGACGGGCCGCAATGTCACCTGTCAACAGCCTCGCCAAAGGTGTCTCCTCCCCGCGGCTGCTCAGGAACAGGCCAGGGTGCTGATCGCACATCAAGCGAGTCCCGCATGGATCCTGGTCCGCCGCCCCTCCAGCACCGGCGCCCGGGTCCTCCGCCGTGAAGCTCAGGCGCAACCTCGGGAGCTCCACAAGGCTCACCCGCACCGCAGCATCGGGGGCCGCCACCACGTCCCGCGTCCATACCAAGATGTGCGAGGGCCTCCAGGCGTTCCAGAACCTGCATCAGCGCCACCTGCGCAACTCCAGCCTCCCCCCGCCTCGCATCACACCCGCCTCTTACACCAGGTCCTCCCCGTGGGGTGGGTCTCACGACGCCCCAATCAAAAGGGTGATGGCGATCTCCTGTCGAACTCACGCGTTTATATTTACTTGCGCCGACATCCGTCTGAACCAACGTCACCCCCCCTCGATCGATCGATTGGCGGTCACTCACACCATCCAGGGCGGTAGATGCACAGCCCCCGCCCAGAGCGCCCTCTTTCTCCATCACCCAGAGATTAACCACAGGGTCTTGAAGTTCTCCAGGTGCTCGTGGATGCGGGATGCAATGTTGTCCTCCTCGCTATGTTTGAAATGTTTATGAAAATATGTTGCGCTCGAGCGCATCAGCTACAAAAGCATGTTGAGCTGAGGTGTTGTGGTGCTAGGATGCTGGTGTTGCAACAAGCTTCGATGGCTCGCAGCAAGGGTCTCGAGCCAGAGCCACAGCTCCGCTCAGTTTATGCAGCAGAGGCTTCCCGTGCACGGCACACGCCTGGGGCGCACCGCACCTGCACTGCCGGGGGCTGCTTCCCACGCTTCGGCCTCTGCAGAATGTTCACCAGCGCCAGCCCAGGTTCGGAGCTCGCTGCCTCGCGGTCACCCGGCGCCTCCGCTGCCAGAGCCGCAGCGCCGCCATCCTGAACACCCTCGGAGCCCTCCGGCGCCGCCCCTTGGGTGCCGTTCCCGTCGGCGCTAGTCGAAAGGACATGACGCGTCACCACCGCCCGCACAGCCTCCGAGGCGAGGGAGCCCTCAGGGCCGCGCCCCCCTCCAGGGATGAGCCTCCGCCAGACCCCCGCGGCGGCCGATTCTTGGAACAGCTGCACGCGCAGGAGTGCCGGGGCCTTGGTCGGGTCCTGCCGGCTCGGCACCGGGTACCCCGTGATGGTGCCATTGGAGGTGTGCTGCCAGAAGTTGAAGTCGCACACCAGCACCTCCGGCAGGGCGCCTCGCAGAAAGCGCCGAGGGAGGTGGGTCTCCTCCCCACCCCCGCATGCACGCCGCCGCGTCACCACAAAAGAGGGCTCACTGATACCCGCCATGGCGCGCTGCGTGGCGCCCGCGTCCTCCTGTGTCAACCCCTCCGGCTCTCCGGAGGAGCCCGCAACACAGGCCAGGGACCCTGCTGTCCCGGAAGTGCCAACGAGCAGCCGCAGCTGCCGCCGCCCGTGTGACACCAGCAGGTACACCTGGGCGCATGGTACTGGCTCCCGTACGACCACCACCTCCAATGGCACGTTGCCCCCCCCCGCAGACGCCTCCCACAGGCTGGCGTCACCTCCCGCGTCGCCACTCGGGAGGTTTGCTGCTGCGGCGGCAGCGTCGCCCGCGGCGGCGGCGGCAGCGGCACTTGGATCCGTAGCCCCTGCCGCAGCCCCGGCCTGGCCACGTCAGCCATCGCCGGCACCGCCCACCGCCAATGTCTCCCGAGAGAGGCGCGGCCCACATCAGCGTTCTTCAGGCTGCAGCTAACAACCACTAAAGGTGAACTGATGAGCGGTGCTCCATGGCAGCGCCTGTGGCAATTCAGCCTTTAACCGCGGACCCATGAGGTACACATCCTTGCCCAGTGGTTCAAAGAATTCCAATAATACGCGGAGCAGGCTGCCTCAGACCGACAAAATCGATCAGGTCCCTCGATCTTTGCCCAACAAACGAATATCGCCTCTGGACCACTCAATCAGATCTTCGAATCGTTCAAAACGATCCGCGCGAAAGAACAGGAACACACACGAGATCACCGACGCGGCGCTCACCTATGGCGGAGGAGGTGGGCATCGCCTTGGCCTTGACGGAGCCAAGCATGATGACGAAGGCGCTGCCGCTGTGGTCCCCGGGGGGGAAGTGGAGCTGCACCGAGGTGCCGAGGAGGCGCTTGCGCACCGGCTCAAGGCCCTCGGCGATCCACAGCTCACCCTCCCGCAGGCCCTTGCGGATGTTGTACTTGCGGGCCAGGGCTCCGGGGACGTGCGGCTTGCGGCCGTCGCGGGTCCACAGCTTGATGTCCGCGCGGTGCCCCACGAGGTGAACCCAATGGCGGTGCTCCGTGCGCTCCACCTCCGCACACGACTCGTCGCCCAGGGTGCCGAGCGCGCTCTCCACGTCGGTCGCGCGCGCCATCCCGCGGCTGAGGGCCTGGAAGTGATGCCGCTTCACCGTCACCTCCCCGGTGTTGATGTTCACCTCCATCGTTGCCCCTGCCTCCGATGTACGCCGCAGCCAATCTTCATAAGCCTCCGTACTCATCTCCGCCGCCTCCGCCGCCTCTGACTCACCCACTTCCTCCCATCCCTGCCCCGAGGGAAGTGCCACACCCCAGACACACCATCCATCATGAGAAGACTGAGATCGAGGCTCCACGCACACTCTCTGCCCCATGCTCGACTATCAGATGACAGATATTCACACCCGCAGGGGTGTTACAGCAGTCGGACATGGGGGGGGGCTGATCTGCTGGGTAACAGGGCGTCTGGGCATGGGGAGGGCGATCTGCGGGATCCAGGGTGCCTCTGGGTAATGCGCGAGCACTGTCTATGGGCCGGCCTTTAGTCTGCAGGCAAAAGGGTGATCGGGGCGTACCTCTTCTGCCTCATCGGGCACATCCGCACCCGTCTCCGTGGACAGCGGCCCGCCCGCGTCCTCTCCCGTGATGTCCTCCTCTCTCCCGTCTGCGCTGAGCTTCGCCTCGTCGACGACCCCTTCCGGGTTGGCGCTGCGAGCAGTCGCCCCTCGCCGCGTCTTCGCCGCATCCTGCGGGCCGCCCGCCGGCATGTCGTCTGCCGGCACGAAGCGGCCTGCACCGTGAACCTCCCGGGGAAGCTCAGCCCAGTGCCGTGGGTCTTCGCCTCCACCCCCGCCTCCGCGCTTCGCCTCTGCCTGGGAAGTGACCCCGACCATGCTCACCACGTCCTCCATCACGCGGTTGTGCTGCGCCGGGTGCAGCTCGAGCCACCGCAGGATCTGCGTGCGGAACTTCTGGAACAGCGCGAAGAGGGCCATCTCGGGGACTCCCAGCTTCCCCTCCCAGGCCCCAGCATCCTTCCCGGCCCCTGCCGCCCCTCGGCTGCGCGCCCCTGCCGGGTTGCCGCCGGCGCCCTCCTGGAACGCATAGTGCGCCGTGAGGAACGCCTGCGCCTGCAGCAGCTGGCTCACTGCCGCATACCCGAGGCCCCCGTCGAGAAGGTCCGCGCTCTGCCAGATCAGCGCCAAGTGGGCGTGGATGGCGCACGCCTGCGAGTCTTCGCGGTGCGCCAGCGCATCAGCGAGGTACCTGCGGTGACGACGCCGAGAGGGAAGGGTTGGATCAGAGCCTGCGGGAGGGATCCCCAGGGTAGCCATTTGCTGCGAGTCATGCGGCAAAGAGACCGGGAGCCTGGGGATGGCGAGGGGCGTTCTGCGCTCAGCCCGGGGATGGCGGGGGGGGTTCTGCGCTCAGCCCGGGGATGGCGAGGGGCGTTCTGCGCTCAGCCCGGGGATGGCGAGGGGCGTTCTGCGCTCAGCCCGGGGATGGCGAGGCTGCAGCGCTGGGACAGCGCGTCCCGCACATCCAACGGTGCGCTGTGGCGCATCGACTCGGGCCATCGATGCACGGAAGCAAAGCACGTGGCTTCTATGTGCCAGGTCTGGCCTCGACGGCGCGCGGCTTGGATGACGAGGATTGACGGAGCGTCTCAATCTCAAAGCGGTTGCCACCTGACACAATCCCCGCTGCTCCATCCGTATGCACGTCGACCGCGCGGGCACCCGGCAAATGGCGCAGGATTTCAGGCGCCGGCGCGGGGCAAGCCTGGGCAGTGCGACCTACCTCTTGAGCACCACCTGCGCTCGGTTCTCCATCAGTGGCCGCAGCTGGCGGTGCGCCTGGCTCAGATGCGCCCGCGCTTCCTCGGTGGGCTGCACCCCGCGCACAGCGTCCACCTGCAGCGGGTCGGCCTGCAGGAGGGCGAGCATGTAGGCCTCCACGTGCGACGCAATCCGCAGCACAAACAGCAGCACCTGCCAAAAGAGGCCGGCGGGTCAGCCCACCCCACCAGGGGAAGACCCCACCAGGGAAGGGGAAGACCCCACCAGGGGAAGACCCCACCAGGGGAAGACCCCACCAGGGGAAGACCCCACCAGGGGATGATCACCACCAGGGGAAGACTCCACCAGGGGAAGACCCCACCAGGGGAAGACCCCACCAGGGGAAGACTCCACCAGGGGAAGACCCCACCAGGGGAAGACCCCACCAGGGGATGACCCCACCAGGGAAGACCCCACCAGGGGAAGACCCCACCAGGGAATGACCCCACCAGGACAGGGGAAGACCCCACCAGGGGATGACCCCACCAGGGGAAGACCCCACCAGCGCCGCACATGCCTGCAGGCTCCCCTGGCGTCACCGGGCTTCCGGCCGAACCCGGGGGACGCGCCCATGCCTAGAGCCTATTCTTCACGACAAGGATCGAGCGCCACAAAGGCGTCGGCCAACCTGCTTCACCTACACTGCATCTGGACTAGCAGGTGAGGCGCATGAAGCCGGCTGAGCGTCGACCCATCCGCCCTGATCGGGTCGTATGTCCAGGACCATTGCTTGAAATAAATCTGACACGATGCAATCTCGCATCTGCGGATGTGCGCCTTCTAGCTCCCGCTGGCCCACAGCAGACCAGGCGGGTCCCGTGTGAGCGACGGGAGTGAGGGGCGGGCGGAGACGAGGTGGGGACCTGCGACGCGGCGTCGGACCACTTGCCGACGTCCAGGTCGAGAGCAAGCGAGAGGAGCTGCTGCAGGGGGACGGTCACCGCGCGAGGAGAGCACGCGAGCTCGTTGAAGAGCAGGCCGCAGGGGGTGCGCATAGAGGCGCGCTCCGTGTCCGGAATGTGGGTGGGGGGACTGCGCAGCCCCCCGCCTGTGGTCGCCGAGGGCGGAAGCCAGGCGCCCGGCTCGAAGAGCGCCGCCTCCAGCACGCCCTGCAGCTGGCGACCCGCCAGAGCAGATATCCGCTCCGGCGAGGCAAAAAACTGCAGCAGGAGGGGCACGCGCACGTACGGCGCCGTGAGATATGTCAGCAGCAGCTCGCTGTCCGCTCCGCGCAAGTGCCCCTCGAAGTCGGGCAGCTTCACCAGGTGGAGCACGTCGTCTTCGGTGTCCACCTGGCGCCCCACCTCACGCCAGAGAGACCATCAAGGATCCGGTGATTGAGTACCAGGCAAACGCCGCGGAGTTCCGAGCTAGGGCCCTTCCAAGAAGCTGCCTGCTGCAGCACCCGGGATAGGATCCAACACATGTATAGCGCTGACTTGGATCTGGCCTTCTATAGGGTGGGTTGGATCCCACATGAGACTGAGGATCGAGCAAGGGGGACCCCTTGAGGTGTTCCAGCGATGAGGGTGCTTGGGTGGTGGTGGAGGGGGGCACCTGCTGCCCAGCCACTGCACTCGCATTTGCTCCGCTAGGAGGGCAGCGGGGCTTCTGGCCCGTGCCAAATATGGACCCCCAGAAGCCCTTGCGGCTGCTGTCCAGCTGGCCCCCCACGGAGGGGTCCAGCTTGCGCCCTCCGAAGCCCTTCACTTGAAAGCACCCCTCCTTAGCCTCCCACGACCAAGCCAGCTTCGCGTCCCCCGGCCGCCACCGCTGTGGCTCAGGCAGCGCCTCCAGGATAGGCACCGTGAGCAGCTTCGCCAGGAACACCGTGTCCCGCAGCGCCGCCATCTCCGGGAACTCGTCTTCCAGCTCCGGCACGGCTCCGCTCAAATACTTCCCAGCCCCCACCTCGCGGTTGTACCCCATGTCCACGCACACCTGCCGTTCTCCCACAGGTCCGTGAGCTTGCCATCAGCTGTGTGAAAATACACGTGTCGCCGGCGGAGGGGGCGCATCACCTGATCGAGAAGACGCGTATCACCGGCGGAGGGGGCGCATCACCTGATCGAGAAGACGCGTATC
>LGRX02033685.1:0-80253 GCA_001247695.2 Cymbomonas tetramitiformis | reverse complement strand
GGAAGCGGTGGGGGTGGTGGTGCGTAGCACACTGATACCATTTTGTAGGAGGCAATACCAAACCTTCTACTTGATAGTGACTGTGAAACTACTGGTGGATCATATATAGTGCAGGGTTCTATATTATGCACTATATAAGACTAATCAAGCTATGTCGATTCTTAGGATCTATGTCCAGACTCAATGCATATACTTGCATATAAGAATTAGGTGATATCTTTTGCCATATCGGCTGTATTTACTCTTGGGAACTCAACTGTTTCTTTGGCCTTGGCCATTATTCACTCAACTCCCTGAGTTAATCCTAGTCAGCATGGCCAAGTCCCATTAACCTATAAGATGCTTCTACTACAGTATCATGCAGTATGAGGTGTCAGTGCTTCACTATGAAACCTTATTACACCGTACACTAGTGCTGTGTACTCCCACTAAGGGGGGTCTCTTCCTCAACAGGGGTCTCGGGCGCTAATATCGTAAGGCGCGTATGGCACTGCTAGCATGTATGACACCGTTGAGTCATCCGCGCATGACACAATATGTTGTCCTAGCACAACTCCCCCCCCCCTTCACGTGGGAAGCGTCCTCGCGAACATATACGTTACTACTTTGCTCATCGCGTTTGCTCATCTGATTAGCTTGAGGGCTCCACTAAGGTCACATCGCTGGCGCTCCTCACAGCGGCACACTACTCATATCAAGGCAGCTTTCGGTCTTCAATTTCCCGCCATCATGATGGTCATAACACTCGCATCGGTTACCAAGGCTGTCGATAATACGGAACAAAAATATTTGCAAGTAGGAGACCTCGGTCAAGAGGTCACATATGCTCGTCGTGCAGGCGCACAAACTCAGTTCTCCGTCTACTACGCGTCGTCCGCTTCAACCGTATGCCATAGGTTCACCAGGTGCTCAATTCGCGTGCGTCCAAGAGCGTCCCTCGCCAGCGGCTGGGCCACGTCCTTACCATCAAAGAAATGGCTAGCGTGGCGGTGCACTCGGCGCGCTCTCTTCCCCCCCAAAAGAAAAGCGGTCCACGCCTGGACGCTTTCTCATGGCGCCGTGGGGAAGGGCGCGGGCGAGCACCTCTCGTGCTCACCCCGTAGCGACACGAGCACAAGGGCGGCGCCCCTTGTCTGCGTGTGGCGAAGCGTCCCATCGCTGGGCGCCATCTCGCCCGGAGCGTCGGCCACACAGGCCTCAGCAGCGACCCTCACGTGGGTGCTGCGCTCCGCGCTCGTCGCCGGGGCACGCGTGTGCGGTGTGACGCTCCCAGGCCCGCTCATCTCCTCTCCGAAGAGCCTCGATGGCGCCCGGTCGCCGTGCACACGCTGCGCGCCACCCCTAGGCACCATGAGTATGGCGTGCCTGGTGGGGCAGCTACGCGTCACGCGGCCCGGAGACAGCGGCCATCTATCCGGCTGCCTCGTGGCGGTGCGCTCGGCGCGCTCGCGGTGGTCATCGTGTGCCACCCGCGGCGCGCTCTCTTCCCCCCAAAAGAAAAGCGGTCCACGCCTGGACGCTTTCTCTTGGCGCCGTGGGGAAGGGCGCGGGCGAGCACCTCTCGTGCTCACCCTGTAGCGACACGAGCACAAGGGCGGCGCCCCTTGTCTGCGTGTGGCGAAGCGTCCCATCGCCGGGCGCCATCTCGCCCGGAGCGTCGGCCACACAGGCCTCAGCAGCGACCCTCACGTGGGTGCTGCGCTCCGCGCTCGTCGCCGGGGCACGCGTGTGCGGTGTGACGCTCCCAGGCCCGCTCATCTCCTCTCCGAAGAGCCTCGATGGCGCCCGGTCGCCGTGCACACGCCGCGCGCCACCCCCAGGCACCATGAGTATGTCGTGCCTGGTGGGGCAGCTACGCGTCACGCGGCCCGAGACAGCGGCCATCTATCCGGCTGCCTCGTGGCGGTACGCTCGGCGCGCTCGCGGTGGTCATCGTGTGCCACCTGCGGCGCGCTCTCTTCCCCCCCAAAAGAAAAGCGGTCCACGCCTGGACGCTTTCTCATGGCGCCGTGGGGAAGGGCGCGGGCGAGCACCTCTCGTGCTCACCCTGTAGCGACACGAGCACAAGGGCGGCGTCCCTTGTCTGCGTGTGGCGAAGCGTCCCATCGC
Source organism: Cymbomonas tetramitiformis (assembly GCA_001247695.2). Lineage (NCBI taxonomy): Eukaryota > Viridiplantae > Chlorophyta > Pyramimonadophyceae > Pyramimonadales > Pyramimonadaceae > Cymbomonas > Cymbomonas tetramitiformis. Next base: position 78,144 of record LGRX02033685.1, on the reverse strand, counting down.
TGGGCGCCATCCCGCCCGGAGCGTCGGCCACACGGGCCTCAGCAGCGACCCTCACGTGGGTGCTGCGCTCCGCGCTCGTCGCCGGGGCACGCGTGTGCGGTGTGACGCTCCCAGGCCCGCTCATCTCCTCTCCGAAGAGCCTCGATGGCGCCCGGTCGCCGTGCACACGCTGCGCGCCACCCCTAGGCACCATGAGTATGGCGTGCCTGGTGGGGCAGCTGCGCGTCACGCGGCCCGAGACAGCGGCCATCTATCCGGCTGCCTCGTGGCGGTGCGCTCGGCGCGCTCGCGGTGGTCATCGTGTGCCACCCGCGGCCCGCTCTCTTCCCCCCCAAAAGAAAAGCGGTCCACGCCTGGACGCTTTCTTTCGGATCCAAGGGAAGGGCGTGGGCACTCGTGATGCCCACTCGATATGCCTCGCATGCCCCGGGCACCACGCTTCCTATTCGCCTCCCGCGATCGCTGCATATGCCTCCGCTTCTTGGCGCGCCGCCGAGAAGGGTGCGCTTCCCGCTCCCCAGCGACGCCACTTGGTGGCCGTATGCGCTCCAGTGGCTGAGTCTCGGGTGTCTGTCGCGCGCGCTGCCCAAGCTTTACGTCGGTGGTACCACTGCTGTGTGGCAGCCGCGCGCACTCTGTGGGCGGCGCCTTCGCTGTGCCGGTGTGTGGCATTCGCGCGTGCTCTCTTGTGGGTGGCAGCCGCGCACATTCTCTGGACGGCGTCTTAGTCATGCTCCGCTCTGCACTGCATGCTGATGACGCTGGAAGCTGTACGCTACACGCCAGTTGCGGCTCGTCGAGTGCCGCCTGTTCCGAACCCTGCGCTGGTGGGACTGGCAGCGACGCGCTACGCACTAGTCGCTGCCCATCGCGCTTTGGTGGCTCCGGGGGGCACCAACTACCGCCCGCATAGAGGAGGTCCTCGTAAGTCCAAGTCATGCCCCACGCTGCCCGCTCCACACCATGCATTGATGGGGCAAGCAGCAGTGCGTCATGCGCCGGTCGCTGGGCATTGTGCTTCTGCGGCTCTGGGGGGCACCAACTACCGTCTGCATACAGGAGGTCCTGATAGGTCCATGCTATGTCGTGGTCGGCCTTGGGTGCCGGCGCGTCTTTGCAGAGCGTCGAGGCTTGCAAATCCACGCGGAGCGCTGGGCACCGTGTGCTGAGCGTGAGGGGCATGGCCACGCGTGGGATGCGTGCTGCTAACTGTGCGTTATGCGATAAGTGCTCTCGTTGTCGGTGTCGCGAGCTATCTGCTGCCGGCCCCGCGGCAGTAGCTGGCGGGGCTTGCCTTAGCGACCCACTTGTCGCAAGCTCTGCACCGCGCGCTAGCCATACCCGCTGTCGTGAGCCATGCGTGGGATGCCGCAAGCCGCGTGCCACCTCCGGCTCTGCTTCCCACTGTGTTGTCGGAGATCGCGAACTGACTCCCAGTGCTTGGCCTTGGCCATAGTAGTGCCGCGCCGCCGCTGGTGGCGCACTGTGACGCGCCGCCGCTGGAAGCGCCAAGTGCCGCGCCGTTGCTGGTGGCGCACTATGCAGCGCCGCCGCGGACGCACCGAGCCGCACCGCCGCCTGTGGTGCACTGTGTTGCGCCTCGTGGACGTCTCGCGCGAACACAAAAGACCTATTCCTGGCATCCAGCACTGTATCTCGCAGCTCCTCCCCCCCCGCTGTCATGCCAGGATCTGGAAGCGCCATGCCGTCGGAGCTGCCAAGCGAGCACAAGCGAAGAGCCTCAAGCTCAAGCCGCAAGTGCAATCCCGCCAACCCAGGAGCGCCAAACGTAGGTGGAGAAACACACAAATCAACCGAGGAAGATTCGCTAGCTTCCGCCGCAAGTGATAAAAGCATGAGAGAGAAGACGCAGAAGCCAGGTCCAACAGCAGATAACCAACCGCCGCCACCAAATTTCAGCAAAAGCCTTCCAGCGAACTTGAAGACTCAAGACGAAAACAAATTGAGCAAAATTGGTCAACGGCCGGCTCACAGAAGCCAAAGCAACGCCACAACGCGATACCACCTAGGGTTAGCCACTGTCAAGAACGCTGGAGTGCTGAATTGCAACAAAATCAGGAATTCCTCGCAAAGTCGGAGCAAATTTTCAGATTCCCCGCCATAAACTTGCCTCATCCCGCATAGTCGCAAGGACAATTGAGGTCGCACACGCTCGCAGCCACGAAACTGCCATCTCAAAGCTGCATTATGCAAGACAACTAGAAGCACGAAAGAAGAACGTCGCGAACTCATACAATCGCCAAGCTTACAGAGACGAAGACCTCGTCGGAAACCTTCAAAAACCCGGCACAGATTCCAAAAAGAATCAGCGGTGCAAAGCTGCCAGCCAGTAAGACAGACTCGAAGTCGTCCAGTCGTCCGACGCAAATATGAAGCCAGCGCCAAGAGGTAGAATCCCAAACAATCTCAAACCATGATCCAAGTAAAATTAAGAATTCTTGACACAATCTGTACGGCTAATTCACGAGTCGCAGGCGCAGAACGCACGTAGAATTGCCAACGCAACGACATCAAAGTTTCAAAGTAGGCAGGGCCTTGCCTCACTGGCGTTCGCTAAGTCGAAAATTAATCATTGCCAAACAGCACGCCGAGCTGGAATTCGTCCGCATTCGTAAAAGTAACATGGGAGTTGGAAGTCGCTTCCTCTGCCTCGCGATATACACGACGAACTACCAGGTTCCATTACCGTCTTTGTGGCACACTGTGCCACAGTAGGAGGCCTCGCTCAGTAGCTCAAAATTCCAAAACTCCAGATCAACGCGCCAAAGAAGACCTCGTATCAATTGACAATTCTAAGGCAACTCGCGCTGGCTCAAGCACCATGGCGACTCACATACGAGCTCGAAACAATAACATCAGGACGCCAGAGAGCACTGCACTATAGGTGGGCGCTTTTAGGCCCTAAAAGCGCCCGATTTCTAGGATCCAGTATGAACCACAATTACACAACGCGTCGAAGAAGAAATTCGCCTTTGCAAGCAAATAAAAGATAATTTATGCGGGTATCCCAAGCCAGTGAGCCGATAAAAGCCGTAACTGAAGTCGCGTCAGGGAAGGCGTAACACACACTGGCAGATTTCAAATAACATTGCAGCCGAAGTCACGGTATAAAGTCGTCGGAAAAGTCATAATTCGAAAGTAAAAGTTTTTTGTGGAAGCGGTGGTGGTGGTGGTGGTGCGTAGCACACTGATACCATTTTGTAGGAGGCAGTACCAAACCTTCTACTTGATAGTGACTGTGAAACTACTGGTGGATCATATATAGTGCAGGGTTCTATATTATGCACTATATAAGACTAATCAAGCTATGTCGATTCTTAGGATCTATGTCCAGACTCAATGCATATACTTGCATATAAGAATTAGGTGATATCTTTTGCCATATCGGCTGTATTCACTCTTGGGAACTCAACTGTTTCTTTGGCCTTGGCCATTACTTATTCACTCAACTCCCTGAGTTAATCCTAGTCAGCATGGCCAAGTCTCATTAACCTATCAGATGCTTCTACTACAGTATCATGCCGTATGAGGTGTCAGTGCTTCACTATGACACCTTATTACACCGTGCACTAGTACTGTGTACTCCCACTAAGGGGGGTCTCTTCCTCAACAGGGGTCTCGGGCGCTAATATCGTAAGGCGCGTATGGCACTGCTAGCATGCATGACACCGCTGAGTCATCCGCGCATGACACAGTATGTTGTCCTAGCACAGAGATGGCTCCCTTTTCAGGGTCATAGGGCGATATGTTGGCTGTTTTCATATGCCACATGGAATACATGAGTGGCTCGGCAATCTTGGAGAATTTCGGGATAAATCTCCTGAACTGGCCGACCATGCCCAAGAATGACCGAAGGTTAGACTTGCCATCTTTAGCCATGCGGCGTAGAGGCTGCTTGCCAACAGTTGGGCCATAGGATACTGGAGGCTGAATAGCCATGACTGCACGGACTCTGTCTTCGATGATGGATAGACCTGCCTCTGAGATGTGGTGTCCGATAAATCAATACATCTGACGAACAATTCAACCTTAGAAGGTCGGATGAAGAGCTGATGATCTCTGCAGCGCTGTAAGAACTGGCGAACTTGCTGTTTATAGAGACATTCTACTCTATAAAGAGTAGAAACAATCATATGCACGGTATATTTTTGATGTGCACAACCGAAATGCCACGTGATATAATAATCTCACAGAATAGTAGGCATTATTCAATGGCGGTATGATCAGATATGTAATCAGATGACCGGTATGGCTTATTCAGCAGGCATGACTACCTCAAAGAGATGCCAATACACGGATACATTTCAAGACATAAGGGCAATAGGCTTATTATGTAGCCTTCAAAGGCAGCTAGCATTTATGCTGCATTGGTCAGCTCGGTGGCTTTGACCTAGGTGTTGTACTCAGGCCGTAGCCTGCATATTGCATTAAGTACTCTCGACACCTTTAATGATCCAATCAGACGATATGTATGAAATATCAAGAATGGTTGCCCTTTTTCGGTGATCATCGGTGGCAGAGGCAATGGTGCTTGCACCGAATCAATATACAATTCTAGTCTGGATACAGGCTAGACCAGATGTATACAAATGTCTAGGTCTTCGAAATCAAGCTCATATGTACGTCATGGCTGATGACCTTAGAAATGTTCGATACAGATATGTGTCAACTTAATGGAACTCTGCATGGTTTAAGTGTATATAGTCACGATTATCAAAACAACAACGATGATGCAACTTACTTGTTTTAATTATTTGTCTTTATTATTTATTTGATTTTTAGTTGTATTTTTTAGCTTCTCATCTTCCCCCCTCAAGGAAGTGTAAAATGCTAGGCGGTTGTCAGGCGCCGTTTAAATACAACAGAGGTCCGACCTCATATGTGATGACGTGGTGGCCAACCTTGTCCGCTCGTACCGGGGGTTGTGTGGAATGTGTCCACGTCATCAGCGCGGGTCACATCGTGCCCATGTATGTGTTGTACAAAATACAACGCTACCCTCCAGCGGCGAAGTGGTTTGCTATTACCATCATCGTATGCTGTGGGATATCAAATATATAATCAGAGAGCCTGTGGTAATGTGTTTACCGTGTTGTCAATATCGGAGGGACTGTGTCCTCTTTGAATTCTTCATGACTATATGTATAATGGTGTTGTACTGATTTCAACACCTTCTCTCTGAGTGATTTATTGATTTCAGATGTGATGACGTGGCAGCCAACCTTGTCCGCTCGTACCGGGGGTTGTGTGGAATGTGTCCACGTCATCAGCACGGGTCATATCGTGCCCATGCATACGCGATCGTAGCGCAGGTCACAACACAGTGCCCGAGCATACGCGATTTTAGCGTAGGTCACATTGTGCCTTATACCGTTACATCTGAGGAAATCTATTACTCATCTTTGTGAGTTTAGACAGCGTTGTACTGATTGCAACGCTTTTTCTGATGATTTATATATCACAGATTATACCAAATGTGGTGATCAGTCCAGTGCAAAATTTTGACACCGGAATGTACAGGGATTGTGAATGATTGCAATCCAGCCGGAGGAATAATCTCAGCAGCTGTTCTGTACTAATGAATTCATCGGAGTTATACTCATTTCGACGATTCGAACCCTGTGTCATTTTCAGTGATGACAACTCATATGAATATACAGGGGATTCCTCAGAATGCTTTCATGTGATGTCAACATATTGTATGAACAGTTCACACCTGTATCCGAGGACGATAGAGTTGCGCCTGGAAGGTTTTGCATGGTGCTCACCCAACATTCACCAGCTGTTATTCGGGTGCCACATCCTGCCTTCGGTACTGGGATTATATCAACTAGTCCTACAGCGATGCACCTGTCCTTCCCACTCTTATGTATGACTATAGTGCCAAGCTGTATCAGGCGGGATATATATACATTATATAACTATCATCTTCTGATCCATTGATGTGCAATTGAGCAGGGTATCAGGTTATGTGTTATATATATATTTCAGCATTCCGCCTTTACTCGAAAATGTAAAGACCGGGCAGTAGTCAACTTATAGTCATTGGGATGTAGTTTCCCATCCGAGTTTACACTTTATTAGTGACGGTGGGTTTAACGTTGTACAGATTTCAACGTTACCTGTGGATGCAGTGGTCCTATCAAAAGCAATCCATCAGAAATCACCATATCGGTATCGTCACTAATTAATCCTGAATCTATATAAGTTATAAAATAACTTCTCGGATATGTGTGTATATCTCATCAGCATTTCACTTCCCCCCTCGACGAAGAGTGAACTACCAGGCAGCTGTTAAGTGTTTTGAATATACTCCAATTAGGCATTGTGCAACCCTGTGGGAAGCAGTCCTACAGTCCTGGAGTGTTAGTCATGGCTGTGCTGATTCCAGCATGACTATAATACAAAAGTATAGCGTGTTTCACTAATATTTTACGGTATTTTAGGCAGTATTAGTGTAGCCGGGTTTACAGAACCCTTTGCACCAAAAGCAAAACCTTCATTCCGTCGACCACGTGAGCGATTATACGGCGTGTGTTCGATTGAGACCGATTTTGAGTCCGAGCTCGTTTCGTGTCGGTTTGCGTCGGCAGACCTCTTCCTCCCTCCCCTCCCACGGAGGTGGGACAATTCTGTAGCTGCAATCTGCAGAACCGCGGTTGAAATAAACGTAATGGCAGAAGCGGATCAACGCGTGACGCGTTGAAGGGTATTTATGCGGGAATAGATTAACCCAAAATGGGGAATAGGAAAAAAAATGATGTAATTCGGGATTAGATTAAATGTCACATGTCACCATGCATGCGAGCCAACTTAGAGCTCTAGTCATTTTAAACGCACGGCCGTGAATACTAAATTCACGGCCGCGAATATTAAGTTAAGGCTTCACTGCACGTATACCCCACACTGTTTGCGAGTAAATTAGATTAGCAAAACCTTTTTCCAACGTTCGTAACGCACATAGATATATCATTTAGACTCCTAGGAATTCTTTGAGCTCTTGATTGAGCCGATGCGTGGCCGCATCAGCTCAGTTTGCAGTCGCGGCTGCGAGATACGCTGATAGGCCCTTACCACTTTCATGCACATCGCATAAAAACTCAAACAGCGGAGGGGTTCTCGTGCGTTCTAGCGCACGATACTTGGCAAAATTATTGCTAACAGCAATATTGGTGCAGCCACCCTCAAACGCACAACCTCTGATGTAAGCTATGCGCAAAACGCGTGCTGCACATCATGAGGCAGGTTTTGGTTTGGGGTTGCCAATGCCAATGCCAACCTGAGAAAATACTTCCCGTGCGTTATAGCGCGCGAAACTATGCACAAATATTTACAAGATATATAAGCGAATCGATCACCGAAGCGATCACCACCAGGGTCGGAACATCCAAAATAAAAAGAACGCCCAAAACGACCAGAACTTCCAGACGAGTCAGGTCATGCACAACCCCCATAACACCTAGAACGACCACAGTGGCCACAACGCCCACAGCGACCAACATGCCATACCATACAGTCAGAGCGGTCAAAACACAAAAAACTGCCTTGGACAGCAACCGATACCAAATATAATCTAAGCCCACCCCCATTTACAAATTCAACATGCGACGAATGAAATCCGCACGACTATTATATACCGCCCCAACCAGCCGTAAAGTATAACTCGTATCGACAAACCACCTGTCCCACTAGCGTATATCGATATCTTCCGCATAGCGCCTGGTCATTCGCGTCTATATACACGCTGCACATCTCCCCTTTTCAAAACCAGCACCTCTCAAGCACGAAAAGTCAGTCTACAAAAAACCGTCTTCTAACACCCCTGCATATATATTCTGCACATATTGTAGTTCTCAGAAGCTCAAGGCCTGAGATAACTTGTTGGCAAAACCATCATTTTATTTCTTTGGCAGATCTATTGGGCTTGGGTTCGAATGTTTCCAAATCCAATACATGCTAAACAGCAAACGGCAATAAATTGTTTAGAAGAATGGGGGTGTGCCAGGCGCAAAATATTGCACACGCCGAACCGAAAGCTCCTTCCCAAAGGCACTTAAACCCGATGGATCGATGATCCATCGGGGTTTGGTCGCTTTTGGACTCACGTTACATATGTGTCTATTATGTCCACATATTTGATACGTCTCATGCACGTGGGTCGTCTATTCCCGAATAACGTCATTTTTTCTTTCTTTTTCTATTCCCCATTCTGGGTTAAACTATTCCCGAATAATAGTTTTTCCGTGACGCGTACCGAGTCGGTCCTTGCGCGATGATGACGTGGCGAGACACCCTACGTTCCTTATTACTTCATGGTTTGCCGAACGGCTCTATTGTCACCGTCAGCATCACCTTTCGTGAGAACGCATGGATAATCCACTGGTAGTGTATTATTGTGCATCGATCGATCGTCAGCAACGACCAACCGTGCAATCGCAACATAAATTACATGCATCGCTCAGAGCATTCCCTGCATATCGCACGCATAACTGGCCGCCACCACAGCAAGTAGCGAAAACACGCGCAGTCGGGTATGCACTTCGTTGGTAGCATGCGCCGTGTATAAAACGAACACGTTGTGCGATCTGCAAGGCGAATTGATGCACTCAGGCCAACGTGATATATATACAATCATATCGCACTGCTAAACCAGACATTGCTTCGTCACGCGTTGCCAGTAAACGCAACAAATGTCTCAAAATAAGTGTCAAAATAGTATCATCAGCAACGACCTGGTGCGCTTTAATTGCCTGTGAAGTAGTAGCATTTCTGTCTCAGCATGAAATGCACGGCGCCATGGATATCGATGCTTGGACTGGTCCTATATGCGAATCAGCGGTGCGCAGACTTGCCAGGCTTGACTTCGCATTGCTGATCGCGTCATTCACGCCGAGATCGCATGCAAATACATCGTTTATGCATACACGTTTGCGACTTCTGTACAGCATGCGCTCGCTGGCGATTCGACATGCATTGGCGTTTGCGCCCCTCTGCATAGGCTGCCCGTGCGTCAGTGCGTGCTATGCGGCTGCATGATGCAACGCATGATCGTTGTTGACACGATGCCACAACGAAATTTGGACTTTTCGCCTCCTCATGTATTAATGACCATACATTAATCCGGACGACGCGGATGGCGTGATATATAGCGGCGACGGCGCTTAACATGCTAACTCGGATAACTGATCCATATTGCTATTTCATTTATATTGATGCAAGGCATACCGTCGGTGTTGCGCAAGTAAGTCGCAGTGCGCGTGCAATAGCGCGTGTACGTATGTATGGGCCATGGCGCGGCGTCAGTTGTCAGCCACCTCGCTAGCAATATACGCTTGCGTGGCGCGTGCAGATACTGCCTCACGGATATAGCGCTGCAAGTGCGGTCTAGTTAATAGCATCACTTTCGTCGAAGGTCAAACATGCATTCAATCCAAAACGCCACCGCTAATTTCGTTGAAGAGCGGGTCAAAGTTCGCATGCGGTGTAATGTAGCCGTTCGATTGCTATGCCGATATTGTGCGCCATGCTCAATAAGCATTTCTCAGATGGAATCAATCCAACCACCGCGAGTTCGCGAGCTATCGATATTCGAGAGAAAGACATCACTGCAACGTACGCCATACACTCATGGTATATTATTTTGTCGTGATTTATTTGCAGATGCGCACGCGACAACAACATGCATGCTGTGGCATGTGCATACGCACCTCGTCCACATTAACTTGTATGCTTTGCTGACCGAGAAAAGGAGCTGCTTTCTAGCTGGGCGAGCGAGGATGGACCAACACGCTACGCGTCGGTATTGTCTTCCAAGTAGAGCTGAACTTATCGTCACGAGCGCACGCAAATATGCCGATGCAAGACCTCCGAGCACACCAAGCATCGACGCTATTTGAGCACCTCAATGTACGAATCTGGCGGCACATGCCTACACCACCCCTCTGATTTTAATTAACGCAAACAAGCATGCATGCTGTCACCCAAATGGAGCCCTTCGGGCCCCTATCGTTGTCCCCTGGTATTATGGGCGGCTGCGAGGCGTCATTGTCGTTTAGTTGGCAGCACGGAACGTCGAAGCCGTGTCGATGGAAGCAGGCCATACTGCCTCTGATGATCACACTATTAATAGTGGCCGGTGCCGGGATCACCCTGGCCTGGCTGCTTCCCACCAGGCTGTACACGCTGCCGCTGTGGGTTCAGACGGCGCTTGTGGCAGCAGTGCCCGCAGCTGCCATGCTAGTAGGGAGCGTGCTAGTGCTCGCCATGCCCCGGGTCAACGACAACGCTCAAGCCGCGCTGCAAAATTTCTCTGCGGGAATGCTCGTCGCAGCCGTGGGGGATGAACTCTTTCCGTTGATCTTGAAGAGTGGAAACGACGGTGAGTCGTATATATCTATGTTTCTGGGATGCCTCTGTGGGTTGCTCGTGATGTTCGGAATGAAATCCCTGTGGAACATCGACCACCAGTATCAAATCAGGGATCATGAGGAGGATGAGGAGCAGCGGGTTCTGCTGCAAGAAGATCCTGCGGAAGATGCAGTGAATAAGAATGCCACGTCATTGCAGCAAAGCGGACTGCTGACTCGGCTCTCTGCGAACCCGCTGTACGACACGCACCTCGACGGATTCATCAAACAAATCGTTGTCAGTGTAAAAACTCTTCAAGACGAGATCCGAGGGCGCTGTGACCGCCATCTGGTGGATGGCGCCGTGCACAATCTGGCGTTGGTGATCCACACCGTAAGGCGTATGCTAAGGGGTGACAGCCAATTTGCGGCGTACAACGTGGATCGCCTGTCTGCATACGCTGACGACATGACGCGGTGCATTAGCCTCGCAAGAGGTGACGTCCTGCAAAGTTTGACCAAGCCCGAGCTGGATGAGAGGCTTCGAGCGTTGCAAGAGATTGTGGATAAGGCGCACGAGGTGTGTGAGCATAAGCAGTACCGTCGTTGGAAGGTTCCACATTCACATCAATTGGCATCGCCAGCTGATGACGACAGAGCCAGCAGGAAAATGACCAAACCGCTGCCCATAGTGCTAATTGTGGCGGTGGGGATTGATGCATTTGTGGACGGTTTCTTGATTGGTCTTAGTTACATTGAATCTCATCACGCAGGCTACGTACTCAGCGCGGCCACTTGCCTTGAAATGGGGGCTCTGGGACTCACATCTTGCGCCACTGTCTTATCGTCGGTCAATAGCAAGAAAATGATGATCGTGAGCTCAATCTTAGTTTGCCTTCCTGTATTGACTCTGGTGGGCAGTGGAGCCCTTGCGGGAGTTCTTGCTGTACCCTTGAATGCCGTTCCTGCCGTCAAGCCAGGCTTCATCTCGTTCTGTGTGGTTGCGCTGTTATTCCTTGTATCACAAGAACTACTTATTGAGGCTCGTGAGAATTCAGCAAATCGCTGGTGGATAAATATGCTTTTTTTTGTAGGTGTATTCACCCTGCTAGCAGTAGACAAGGCAACAACATAACACAAACAAATCATCGACTATTTCTAGGTTCATCCTGCTTCACAAATTAATGGATAATATTATGAATGATAACTCTTCCATAATTATGTGCCTTACTTTCTTTGGGGTCCAAGGTCCAAACTTACACATAGACAGAGCTTCCTGGAAATAATAGGATATACGATCGTGCAAACACTTTTTGCATTACGAATCGATCATTTGCTCACGACCTATTCTTCACGACTCACCTTCCTGTATAATTTACATTCGACCACCCATTAATGACAGGGCATTATCAGCATTTGTACATGGATGAGCTGATGTAGAACGACCAAAAAAGTATTAATCAATCTGAGAAGCAGGCCCTTTTTGCAAGAGCGTCGGCTTCACCCAGTTCAGCCTCATCTCAGCTAATTTCCACCTTTGAGCTCAGTACCTCCCCCGTCTTTGTGTCTTTGCGCAGCATACACATCTCACATTGCTATGTACCTAGAGCTATCTGCGTTGGTCTCGGCGATAATGACTTATACTAACCCAATCAGCTTCCAGGTATGCTGGGTTTAGTATTTGCACGGCTTGCATACTGCTGGTTTAGTGGTATCTTCATGAGCTGAGATAATCAGCTTGCGACGACGACTTCCGTTGCCCAAGATCTGACGACTACGGATATGTACGGTTCTAATAGCCAGTCTACGTGCGCGCCTAATTGATTTATCCTATCACTGCACCTCCATTATCCTGTGTGCACAATATCTCAATTATTCTAGTTGTCACTCAGTTCTCACTCCATGCTGTGAACAAGGTGCCTCGGTCTTAGCAGCACACTTAGTAAAAAATGTTGAGATCTTCTGGGCACACTCTATCATTTTAGTCTGTTAAGAGAATCTGGTTTCAACCGTACGTCAGGAGAGTGCTCGTTCCTCTCTTCGAATAGGGCATTGTCGCACGTGACCCTTCCAGTGCGAGCTGGTGCCCCCACGTTATTCTCTGGCACGAACTCAATGCCCTCTCTGTTTGGAACTGAGCGTGCAGATTCTATCTTCAGCGGGCTTGGACCGCTTTCCTGATGGGTACCCTCCTGCAGAATTGCCACCTCCTGCACATTGAGTAATCCACAGGCAACCCCAAGCCTGAGCCTCCCCCTCGACACATCTGCACATTGGCGACCAGCGAGGCGGCCACAACCCATTATACCACCTCATGTATGCAGGATTGTTGGGGGATTGCCATGAGGGGTTGCCTCGGGCTTGGGCAGGCCCCTAACAGCTCACACGACGGAGGGATGGCGTCACTACTTTTCCTTGTTCAGAACGCGTCGAGATGTTCAGTACTAGCATAAGGGCCTCGCTCTGTGCCGATCCCTCGAACGTCCCAGATACTTTCCGGCGCGGGCGAGGTTCAACTCCGAGGTTGCTTGTGTGCGAGAAGAAAATATTGAGCATGTACCGGCTTTCGATTCCTCAGAGTCAGTGCACGTCCACGCACACTCAAATGCGCGGCTGTGGAGTGCACCTGCAGGGGTCCAGGCGGCGTCGTGGAGCTCACCGGCGAGCGCTCTTCGACTTGGTCATTTCGTTGCAAACTGCGGATGCCGCTCTGCTCTTCTATCTGGCTCGAGACCGCGGAGACGACAAAAGTGCCCCCTGCGTGCCGCATGCGCAGCGAGACTGGCACCGCCGAAGCAGAACTCCCGGCCGCGGCGTCCTCCAACTGCGCTTGCTCTGACACAGGAGTCAAACTTGTACGCTGGGCCCCAGCCTGATGCGCGCTCGTCTCCAATCTATCAGCCTCCAGCCTCCCATGAGCATGACCCAGTTGCTCCCCCAGCGTTATAAGTGCTGCTGCCAAGCTCTCATCCTCGGCACCATCTTGCGATTGGCCGATCACCTTCAACGCTGCAGCTAAGCTCGCCTGCTGGCGCATGATGCCCTCCTCTTCCGACTTCAACCCTGGAGGCCAGATCACAGGCCCCTCCAATATGACTTGTAGAGCAGCAGAAGCGCCGCCTTCCTCCCACAGCTTCTCATCCATCACCATATTTACCACATCATCCATTGAGAAGAGCGAAGAAGGGCACAAGCGCAGCTCACAGCCACGCATTAAGGAAACCTTAATCTCAAGCACCAGACCCAGTGACCGGGTGACGTCTCCTGTGGGCAAGCGCCTGCGAGCAAGCTATCTGGGGCGCGTCTCCAACCAGCGACAGGCACTCACTCGGCTTTCGACATGCGCACCCCGCAGGCAGCTCACACACGCGCCTCCCCTCAAATGTTGAGCGTGGCAGCGACATGCTTAATGACGCTGGTCACCCTCTCGCTGGCGCCTGCGCTGAAGGGAGATCGCCGCACTGCCGCACTGCGCCCTCTGTCCAGCAATCCATCAACGGGAAGGTAATGAGCGCTGCGCCGCATACCCGCTGCCTCGGTGCGGCCCAAGTGCTTCATGATCTTCGCAGTGATCCGTCTCACTGCGCATCCTCCCCCTCCCCGCCCCCACAAGAGCTCGGTCTTCCACCTATCCCCCTCTTCGCTCTCTGCTCATCGCAACAGCAGAGGTGTGCTGAGCGGAGTATTCCTCCGTGACAGAGCCGTCATGCTCTCTTCGGGCACGCCCTGCACAGGCAATTTCACGTCGCTCCCAGCACTCAAGCAAGCTGTGGGTTATGGTCTGCGGAAATATGCTCCTAGGGGCCTGCCTGGGGGAGAGGGCAGGGGGAGAGGGGGACGGGGGAGGGGCAGGGGGAGGGCGGAGGGCACACCATTTTAGACTTTACTGAGTGACAGAGTTCTGGTTTCTGATGACACCCAGAGAGACGACACGCCATTCCTCCTTTGAAATTACTGCCCTCTAGAACCACCGTAAATCTAATTTGGAATAAGAGAAATTCTGGTCCAAATTACACAAGATTTCCGCGCTGCCCAAGCTCCCGGTTTACACCGCAGACGGCACCTTTGATGCGGAGCGCGCGATGGGGCTCATTTCTACTTTGAATCTTTTGCCTCCGCTCCCTGACACTTTCTCGGCTCAGTCCGCCGCTTTCATCGACTCTTCCTCGCCCGGCTCTCACGGAACTGGAGTTTTCACTGCTCGAAGTTCTGTACAAAATGGAGACACTCAAAAAGTTGCGACGACTGGGTTCGACCTCAAAGACGGCGACTACAATGTGGGCATCGATCCTGCCGTTCAGGAGCACATGCAGGTCGACGGGTTGGGGGGCATCTCCAGTGTGGGGCGCGTCCTCGCGGCTGAAACGATTCTACCCGCCTCTTTGTCAAAGGTGAAAAGGGTGCTAGTGGAGTGCCTTCGCTCTCCCAGGTCCGGCAAGCTGGCGAGGCGAGTGCTAACACGGCTCAGCATCGGCAGCAGTGAGAAGGACGATGGGGGGCCAATCAGGTGGTGGAGCCCCTTGGGTTGGGGGTGGACTTAGTCCGTTATGTGTGACCGCTCCTTGGCTGCAAAAGACCACCAGCCAGCCCAGGGCAATTCTCAGCGGGGTTTCCTGGCAGCAGCGGTTGGGGTGAGGCAAACCAGCCGGCTGATTGGCTGTCCCGGGACCAGGTTTCAGATGACCGGACAATGAACTAACGAAGGCGCCTTCACACGGCGCTCAGGTGGTACGACCCGGGGTGCATGGGCGTGGACTCTTTGGCCTACTTCTGACTAAGAGAGGTACATTGGGTTAACCTGCCCTGCTCGCTGGTCGGTGAGGTGGCAGATGCAGATGTGGTTCCAGCAGCTGAAGGCTCTGTCTGAGGAGATCGTCATCCTGACACGGTGCCGGGACCTCTTCGGGTCTCCCTCTCTGGGACTCCCGGTCGGCTCGGAGGGTCCAAGCTGCTTGGGGTCTCTAACCGGGGCGCGGCCACATTCTGCATCTCCGAGCTCCCAGTAAGTCACTACCTCAAAGGGCACGCGGTAGCCTCCAGTTGTGGCTGCAGCTGAAGTTGGCGCCAGGCTGCTGGATGGAGGTGTACCGGTCCATTAACTATGGCTGGTACTCGGGGCAAGGTGGGCAACGCCGACAAGCACAGGTTGACACATGTCGCCTTCGACGATGGGGATGAGGATCGCCTTGACATGGACGAGGAGGGGGGGAAGGTGGTTCGTTCTGCGAAGGTGGGACAGGAAAGCGAGTGGGACGCGGTGCTGGAGGAGCACCGGACCGGAGAGATTGGTGAGATCTCGCTCATAGACCTGGCGGTGCGTATGCCGGGGGCATAGCAGGACACGGTAGTGGGCAACTACCGCTCGAAGGCCTCAGCATTCTTCCAGTTCTGTGTGGGCAGCTCCTGGCAACGGAGGCCACCGTGCGGCTCAACAACTACATCGCCTACATCGCCTACATCTCCTACATCGCCTACATCACCTACATCAACGACATACCTGATGTCGAAGGGGGCCAACAAGGCACAAGGTTTAACTCCTACCTCTCGGTCATCAAAAACCACCTCCGAGGGCCCGGGGCATGGGGGGCATGAGGGGCCTGCGAAGCGCTGTGCATCCGCACAGGCGCTTGAACCTGCGTGAGGACCGTGGGGGTGCTGCTGGAGTGGTGCCGCTTCCTGGGCCACTACTCTCAGGTGTCCTCGGCATCCGCTTGCACATTGACCCGAGAAAGTTCTTTCCGACGCACACATCGAGATGCTTGGGGTGGACTGCTCCGAGGTGGACAACTAAGAGACAGTGCAGTGCCAGCTGGCAACGTGCAGTGCGCCTCTGAGCTTTGCGGTATGGCAATCGGCCGCCAGGTGAAAAATAAATGGTATAATCCGAGCTTCCGGAATTTCAGAGCTGTCTGCACCGGTAGGTTAAGCAGAGTTCCTAGGACCGTTGGATGGAGATGTGACGGATCAAGATCCTTGTCACTATGTATTTAGAGGCCCCGTGCATCGAAATGCTGCAGCTCTGTTCTTTAGTGTTTCCGCATCACCACCTCACAAAGATTCCGACATTTGGGTAAGAAGCTTCTTTCCCAAATATCAGGAAAATTCAAATTCCCAAAATTCAGGAATCAGCCTGAAAAGAATTTCAACAGAGACTTCTCTCACACCATCTTCATGGCATGTAAGAGGCGGTTATTTTCATGACGCGCTCCTGCCCTCTGACTTTTGGCAAGTAGATGAGGGTGGAGCCCAGGGAGCTGCTGCTCAAGGCATGAGCAGGCAGTGTGAAGGCTGCAGGCAGCAACGCCGAGCTTAGAGCCCCTTGCACGGGTTTCTTGCCCGACCAGGAGCAGCATTTGCCACCTCAACTGTGGAATCCCATGCCTGAAAGGGGAGGGGGATGGAGGACTACTGAGGGGATTCATGCGGGTGGGATTGAATGTGGCGCTTCGTTGCAGATGTAGGAAAGTGTTCCTCTGCCACTGCAGGAAGTGCCGCCTTTTGTATTCTCTTTACCAAGCGCCTTTTGCAGCGGACGGCCATAGAATGTCGAGGGGAGCACTTTCCGAAGCCCGAATCACCTATCGAAGCTTCGTCATCCGAGAGCTCGATGCCGATGTCCGCCACGCCCGCTTCTTGCTCGTGCGTAGCACCCTGCCCCGTCAATACACCCCCGTCAGCCCCGTCCCTGTCAATACACCCCGACAGCCCCCGTCCCCTGTCAATCCGTTGGAGAGTCATCGAGGGTGGATGTGCCTCGAGCTTGGCATACCTCCACGCTGCGCGCACATGGCCCAAGCCTTTTCTGTGTCACACGCACAAAGCTTTTCTTGTGTCACATGTACCAAGCGAATTGCATATGGCAGGCATGCTGGAAGAGGCCTAAGAAGGGGACGCGTGCAGACTGATGCGGCGGCACAGTCAGCATCCATCATTCGTTGCCGCGTCTTCGTGAGTGCGCAGCGTTGCTCTGATCTGGGATTGTCCAAAAGCGACACCCGCCAGCCTTCCCTCGGTATCGGAGCCGTGTAAGCCCCTTGCCATTGGCGACACGAGTAGACGGGGCGCCAATAATTCCCCCCCTACTAGAAGCTTCAATGAAATTCCTTCCCACAGGAGAACCCGCACAACCCCAACGTCCATCCGACGAGCCACACGCCGTCCGCGGATGATCCTACGTTCAGAACGGCGGACTCCCTTCAGGAGCCACGATGACGAAAAGAATCTGCCGTCGCATCAGTTCGTCAGCTTGCTCCGGCTGGAGACTCTTCTGCCCATCAGCGCAGCAGGACGCAGCGATGCGAACGGCGCCGGCACCGTGGGCTGCTCCGGCTGGAGACTCTTCTGCCCATCAGCGCAGCAGGACGCAGCGATACGAACGGCGCCGGCACCGTGGGCTGCGCCGTTGCGGACAGCGCCACCGTGGACAGTATCATCGTCAACAGAACCCCCCTGCCAACACAAAGGCGACTGGAGGGCGTTGCGCTGTGGGTGCACAGCAGCAGAACTCTGCTGCCTGGGGGTCCTCCTCACAGTGCTCAGAATGCTCAGACGAAGGGGCTCACCACTACAGAGCCATTGCAGGCACTGTGCTTCAAGGCGCGTGTCTCGTGCAGCAGTGAATCAAGGCCGTAGATCCGGGCCATATCCAGCAGCTCACGCTCAAGCTCCTGCCTCTCCCGACTCCCGCCAACTCCCACATCCCCGTGCAAGGTCACCCCCGGCACCTGAGCTCTCCCACCTGTGCACCTCCTCCCAGCAATGCCACCCTGCGCATCCACCCTCCGCCTTTGCCAACATTGTGTGCCACACTATTGTCCACCTGTCTTGGCTGGTGGTCTTATCCTACCCTGGTGCCAGGGGAGACTGAAGGCCTAGGGGCTGCTGGGTGCAAGAGACAGCAGCAAGCCAACCTGCCCCGCACTCGGGGGTGCAAGCCTAGAGGCAGGGCCCCAGGGTAGGAGTGCCAATTGGAAGAAGGAGAGCAGACCAATAGGAGCCAGGCAGGCTTTGAGCGGCTCGAGTAACGGCATTAGCGAGGCAGAATCTGAGACAGAGGAGATTCGCATGCCTTGATTCCTCGGAACACGCTCGGATCAAGGCAGGAGTCAGCCGTCGGATCAAGGCAGGGCTTAAGCTGACCGACCAATCTTACCGGCGGCTTGATGACAACGCCCTTGACACTGACAACCTTCTCCGCCTCCTCCGGCCGGGTTGCAGCGTTCTCCCAATCGTGGGATTGCGCTCTGGCCACACAGTAAAGGGCACGTGGCAAACATTCCGACGAGAGCCCCTCACCTCCCGACTCCTCGATTCCAAACAGAGCCTACATTCTTTGATATATTTCCCCCGGGCACACGAGAAGCGAGAAGCATGCTGTACACGGGCATGAAGCGGCGACATTGGCCCGCCGGCTCATTGCGACAGGGTCTAAGCGCGCTCGGATGATCAATGGCCAGCAATGTCTAAGCGCGCTCGGATGATCAATGGCCAGCAATGTCTAAGCGCGCTCGGATGATCAATGGCTAAGTGCGCTCGGATGATCAATGGCCAGCAATGTCAGCGCTCAGATGATCAATGGCCAGCAATGTCTAAGTCGCTCGGATGATCAATGGCCAGCAATGTCTAAGTGCGCTCGGATGATCAATGGCCAGCAATGTCTAAGTGCGCTTGGATGATCAATGGCCAGCAATGTCTAAGAATGCGCTCGGATGATCAATGGCCAGCAATGTCTAAGTGCGCTTGGATGATCAATGGCCAGCAATGTCTAAGTGCGCTCGGATGATCAATGGCCAGCAATGTGCAAGTGCGCTTGGATGATCAATGGCCAGCAATGTCTAAGTGCGCTCGGATGATCAATGGCCAGCAATGTCTAAGTGCGCTCAGATGATCAATGGCCAGCAATGTCTAGAAGTGCGCTCGGATGATCAATGGCCAGCAATGTCTAAGTGCGCTCGGATGATCAATGGCCAGCAATGTCTAAGTGCGCTCGGATGATCAATGGCCAGCAATGTCTAAGTGCGCTTGGATGATCAATGCCCAGCAGTGTGGCTTACATACTGACCACTGCACCGCACCACATTCGAGCTCCCACACCAATATCAATGATTATCTAATCCTACGCAAAACCAAAAGAATATCAACGGAATCTGATGCGAGCAACACTCATCATGGACGGTGCGGATGGGCATGTGGGGCTCAACACTCATCATGGACGGTGCGGATGGGCATGTGGGGCTCAACACTCATCATGGGGTGCGGATGGGCATGTGGGGCTCAACACTCATCGTGGACGGTGCGGATGGGCATGTAGGGCTCAACACTCATCATGGGCCAGTGCGGATGGGCATGTGGGGCTCAACACTCATCATGGGCCGGTGCGGATGGGCATGTGGGGCTCAACACTCATCATGGACGGTGCGGATGGGTATGTGGGGCTCAACACTCATCATGGACGATGCGGATGGGCATGTGGGGCTCAACACTCATCATGGACGGTGCGGATGGGCATGTGGGGCTCAACGCTCGTCGGCGTGCTGCCCCCAAGCGTCACCTGCACTCCGCAGAACAGCAAATCTGCCCCGTGCCCCCCATGAGCACGTGCCAGCTCCGCAGCTGGTCATGCAGCGCGGACTCCGGGATGGTTCTATGCTGCGTGGAACGCCGCAGCAAGCCGTGGCGCTTCAAGAGGCGCCACGTGGCGTAGGCTGCAGTCTTGGCGTAGAAAGCGGTGAGCTCTCTAATGTCCGAGAAGAGGTCCGCTTTCTCCTCCCCAGCATGCTGCGCCTTCACCTCGTCCATCGCCGACACGATGATACCCAGAAAGGCTGCCAGCCTCGCCATCATCCCACCCCCGTACCCTTACGCAGTGTGACGTGTGCCGCGCTGACTAAAAAGCAAACTTGGCAGGAGTGGGTCACAGGTGTGACAGAGCACTGCTGACACCATCGCGAGCAAAGTGAGGCAAGTCCACTGAAGCACTTCGAAGCATCACGCCGAAGGAGGAGCCATCATTCAGACGAAGCGGGCAGCGCCGCAAGATGACCGAAGCGGACCATATTGCAAACGGTCCGCGCAGAGGCCACACAATCCAATGATCGACATTGTGTCGATTCTGCAGGGGACCATGCTCATGAAGAATTGTGATCGTGAGATTATGCTGACTCTGCAGGGGACCATGCTCATGAAGAATGGTGATCGTGAGATTATGCTGACTCTGCAGGGACCATGCTCATGAAGAATGGTGATCGTGAGATTATGCTGACTCTGCGGGGACCATGCTCATGAAGAATTGTGATCGTGAGATTATGCTGACTCCTGCGGGGACCATGCTCATGAAGAATGGTGATCGTGAGATTATGCTGACTCTGCAGGGGACCATGCTCATGAAGAATTGTGATCGTGAGATTATGCTGACTCTGCGGGGGACCATGCTCATGAAGAATGGTGATCGTGAGATTATGCTGACTCTGCAGGGACCATGTTCAAGGCGGTCCGGTTCTGGCATATGATAGCATGCTCAACATTCATGCAGCGATGAAGAACCGTTTGTCGCCCAAGAGCCTGCGCGGCAGTCAACCAGCCGCTGTCATGGCTGGAAAGCTGCTGCATGGGCTGCAGGGGCGGATGGCGGCGGGCGCGACTGGCATCTGAAATGGCACTCGGCCGGCCTGCTGCAGCCGTGGGATCTTGAATGGCACTCGGCCGGCCTGCTGCAGCCGTGGGATCTTGAATGGCACTCGGCCGGCCTGCTGCAGCCGTGGGATTCTTTGTCACCAGGTGCGGCGCCCCCCACGAGTGCTCCGTTCTTGGGCACAGTTTGTGTACTTGTCTGGAGATGGCTGATGCACCCTCCGCTGATGGAAGGAGGCCCCAGCGGGGAGCTGGGCCCTAGGCTCGGCACCGTGAAGCCCGGCATTGCCACCGCTGCGGCGGGCGGCTCATGGAGCACGCACCGCTGAGCAGGAAGAGGAAGACCAGAATCATGAAGGTGACAAAATAAAGGGACCCTGCGGCGACGCCGTCCCTCCTCCCCCACCAGCACCCCCCAGCGCCCCGCGAGGCGGCGATGTCATGGCGCATGGCCCGGGGTCTCCTCGAGAGTGGCCTCGGATCAGCCTTGTGCGGCCATCGAGGCTGTTGCGCGGCGCTCTGCGGGAGCGGCCTCAGCTGCGCAGCTCCCATGGTGTCTGGGCATTATCAATGGTCAGCAGCGCAGCTCCCATGGTGTCTGGGCATTATCAATGGTCAGCAGCGCAGCTCCCAAGGTGTCTGGGCATTATCAATGGTCAGCAGCGCAGCTCCCATGGTGTCTGGGCATTATCAATGGTCAGCAGCGCAGCTCCCAAGGTGTCTGGGCATTATCAATGGTCAGCAGCGCAGCTCCCATGGTGTCTGGGCATTATCAATGGTCAGCAGCGCAGCTCCCAAGGTGTCTGGGCATTATCAGTGGTTAGCAGCGCAGCTCCCAAGGTGTCTGGGCATTATCAATGGTCAGCAGCGCATCTCCCTCACAAACCCGGCGCGATCACGGCCAATAGGTTGCCTTGCCCACACATGGCCCACACAGCCTAGAGGCTTGACACGCTCAGAGTCCGCAGCTTCGAGGCCCTCGCCGACAGTCGGAAGTCACCATCGAGGGGCCCTCACCGACAGTCTCATAGCTTTCCCCGAGAGTGTACAGGTCGTCGTTGAAGGCCGTGTCACCCATCATCATGACGAAGCATGTGCGGAAACTGTTGCTTAGTTTGCTGAAGCTGGCCAAACTGCTGCCGAAGATGATGTGGCCCATTATCGCGTACATGACCAAGACAGTGATCAACAGCCCCACGAAATTGATCAGATCCGTGCCTGCTTGGCCGGCCAAGGGGGGTGGGGGGGGAACCAGGGCACACCACTCACATGAGGCCATGTGGCTCACAGAAGATAAATGCGGCTCCGCCGCTAACACGTCACAGTCTCGCTGGCGAGAGGAAAGTGCAGCCAAGCCCACACGAGATTTCTGTGGCTATCTGGTGCCAACGGAAACCGTGGCGCTCCCCCCGGTGGCTGATAGCACGATGAATAGAACCTGTTGGTGGATGAAGGCAGACCAATGGTGTGACAATCGAAGATGCATCAGAGCACAAACCAGAAGCGGGCACCGAGGCGCTCCCCGCAGAGATCAAGGGTAGACACAGAGCCCGGCGTTCACCCCACCCTGCCTCTCCTTGCAGGTCAAATGTCGTGGACGAGGGCATTCGACCCGCGCAGGGGCGCAGCCGATACCACCGTTCAAACGCACGCGAGCGCAAAACGTTGCCGCTAATTTTGAACTCCTACGGCGACGCGGTGCCACGCCCGCCGTGACCTCCGTCGCATGCAATATAGTGCGAGGAGCTGGCTCCAGAATCATTTCCAAGCGTGTTTACCGCCCGTTGCGCCTGCTTGCTGTGCTCTGGCTGCTGCACTGTCGATACTGAACTAGCTTTTAGATTTTTGTTTTTCGGCTCCATTTTTTAGTTCATATGTTTCAGTGCATGCGTGGTTGCGTTTGCAGGTACCCCGCCAGCGAAGGTCGTGACTGGAAAGATCTCCTCATTCCTCTCCACGACCACCGACTGTTAATTTTGGTGCGCACCCTTCCTTTGCGTAAAAGTCTTATTCTGTGTGAGAACGCCTTCTGAATGCCAAATTCTTCTTCGACAACGTCAAGGGACCGGACCCGAGAACCGGCGGGCACCACCCGGTAAATGCCTGCTTGCTTATTGTCAACCTCTTTATCAACGACAATGTAAGTTGGGACGGGACCCAAGGACCCCCTGCTGTACTGAATGTCGCAGGTATCCTTTCCCAAAGCGGTTAAAGACCTTCGGGCGATGTGGTTATATTTGTAATTTTATGTTTGATGTTATGTTAATTTGTGTACCTTTTTGTCAGAGATATAACACGGAGCAGTGGAATAACTCTATAAGTCGGAACCCTAAAACAGGGTTAAGGATCTGAGCGGGCGGAAAGAACACTCTCATTAAATAAGTTGAAGTCTGAATATATACCTACTCGGGTCGGGGTTTCGGACTACGTGTGCCGGTCACCGAGACTACCAGAGGCAATGCCAGGTGACACTTTTAGTGGTCACCGTGTCATTTCCAGCACACCACCTTCGAACATGCCTCCACCTTTGACTCCCACGTCCTCCTGTCTCTCAACCCATAGTCTCATCCCCCCTTGAGACAGGAAGATGAACCTGGAGAGATAAAAGCCAGTTTCGCTTCTTCAGAAAGACCGGTATGAGATTTGCGGGGATCTCGAGAAATGAGGTGAATCAGATCCGCAACCTGGTAAAGGCAGAAGTAAGCAGGAAGGGAGGCAACCCCGCACTGATCACAGCAACGGCCAAGACCTACGGAAACGGCACACCGCCGTTTGTGCTGATCAACAACATAGACGCCGACCACACCCAGGCAGTCTTTGACATCATCGAGTTGGAAACTGCTAACAAGGTGAAATGGGGGCTGCAGGGTCACAACCTCGGGGCACAACCGTCATGGTGCAGGTGCAGAGGGGCTCAGATGGCTCAGTAAGGCTTTGGGGGTCCATTCTTCACTAGTGAGCTCCGGAGAATCCGGATAAGTGTCCCGAAGTGTGTGCTGAATCCTTTGATCCCTCGTGAGGGTACATGGTGTAGCCAAAGGAGTCGGTCGAAGGATAAGCCACACACTTCATAGTGGCCAAGTCTGCTTTCCCGTGGGCTTCGGCATCGCATGTTGACTTCGCGGGCTACCTCACACCTCTCGCCAAACCCTTATCCACACGCGACTGCACTAAATGCAGAAGGGCCAGGTCAGCATGTCATAGGCGACGTGGCCACTGCGCGGCCGATGATGGATGCACGCCCGGGGGCGACCATGATGGCCCCAGAGCGGCCGCAAGGAAGGTGGAAGGAGAGCTCTGGTGGTGACGTACGGGAACGCGCGCCCATACCAATTGATACCTTTTGGCGTGGAGGTACCTGGGGGCTCGGGCCTCGGGGGGCTGAGCTGCTGAAGAAGGCGCCGCAGCGCTTCATGCAGCAATGCCACGTGGAGGAGACTGCCGGAGAGGAAGAGGAGGTGGCGTTCGCAATTGCATGGGATGGAAGGAGAAGTGGATCCGACTACTCTCTCCCGCGCTCGCGCGAGGGGTTGCGGGGCAGATTGTCCGGCGGGCCCAGGGGCGATGCCCAGACAGGTGGTCGGTGCAGGGCTGGTGAAGGGGGCGTGAGGGGAGGCATGGACCCGAACCTCTCGTGAGGGGGCTCGACGGGAGGAGGTGGGGAGGATGGCGCTGGTGGACAGAGCATGGGAGGATGCGTTTGAGGAGATGCACTATGCTACGTAGGCCGGGCAGGATGGGCATGGTGGCGGGACGCAAGGGGGCACCTGGGCAGTCCGGCCAGGTTTCTAGTGGGGCAGGCGAGGCAGGAAGGATGGCGCCACGGCACATGGAGCGTATGGAGGATGTGCGGCAAGAGGCGGAGAATCTTCGGGCGGGTTGGGGTCAGGGGCTGGGTACTGCGGAGGCCCGGTCTGCAGAGGTGTCCGTGGGTGCAAGCGGGCCCAGCCACCCGGCCTCGGCTCATCACCTGAGGGTCCAGGATATCTTGGCGAATGGGGGATGACCTCTTATTACCGGGACCAGAGCGCGGGTCTGGAGTCAGGAGCAGAGCCGGGCCTCACTAGAGCAGTCGATATCCTTGGGTGAGGAAGGGGTGGCCAATTAGATGGGGACAAGCAGGCGGGGGACTCTCCTTCTTGAGAGGACTGTTGGCTCCGGGGGCACTGGTGGGGAGGGTGTTGAGCGAGGTGCGGGCAGAGGGGTGGTGGGTGGAGTTGACACATGCCGGGGCCCTCAAAACCCGGGGGCCCATCCCGACAGCGATGACCACTTACAACATATGGCGTCTCATCAGCTTCCCTGCCCACGTGGCAAGGTTGCTGGCCGTGCCGGAACTAACAGTGATGAGCAGCTGTCGGGAAGGCGACGCCCGGTTGGTGAACTATTGGCCACCGGGAGGGCTTGGGACACACAGGCATATGTGAGGATGGGACCCCATGTAGGAATAGTGCAGAACAGCAGTGCAAGTGTGGAGCGCATCACTCACGACCGCAGCTTACTCGCAGGGTGTCCAGTGCAAAGGCTTCAGCCCCATACAGTTAGTGTTGGGGCTAAGGGGTTGCAAGCGCAGATCGGTGGCAGGCCCGCAAGGTCAGAATGAAGCAATTCAGCTTATCATTCTCAGCCCCTTGGGACTTTTATAATTCTTAGCCCCTTGGGACGACCCTTCGGAGCGTCCGATATCTTGTGGGTGGGCAAGCTCTCTTGAGACCAGGCTTTGGGGCAGGTAGGGAGCAGGGTGGTGGTCATGAGCGTAGGCTTGGTGGTAGGGAGATGGCTCGGGCAGCTGGGGGGGCAGAGGTGAAGCGGCCTCAGAGGCGCACCCGCAGTGCGCGAGCAGTGCAGTTGCAGAGGCGCTCAGGTGGCTTAGTGAGGCGATGGGGGTCCCGTTCTCCACTAGTGAGCTCCGGAGAATCCGGATAAGTGTCCCGAAGTGTGTGCTGAATCCTTTGATCCCCGTTGGGGGTACATAGTGCAGCCAGTCTTCTGTGGCTACGTGGTGCCCAAGGAGTCGGTCCAAGGATAAGCACACACGCATCCCAGCTCAGGAAACTAGGGTGTGGGCGCTGGGAACTCTTCCAGCGCTGCATTGCAGGTCCCCATGGACAGCCATCATGTGGGTGCTCAGGCCCAGGCAAGAAGAAGCCGACATGAAGTCATAGGGCAAAACCCTAAACCCTAAAATCCAGTAACAGCGCGCACGAGCTCCAGCGTTTCCCCTCGTTGTCCTGAGCACTCCAAATGCCACGTGGTACGCCACGGTGGCAAACAGCAAACACGTGCCGCAGGTACTGCCAGCACAGACGCTGCCTGGAGGAAAGCCTCCAAAGCACCAGGCGGACACCGAGGTGCTCCCTGCACAAATCAAGGGAAGCCACCGAGAGGGGCTGTCACCACCCCCTGCCTCTCCCTGCAGCGAAGGCAGACTAGTCTGCAGAGCTCCGCAAGTGGCAGTGCCCGCCAGAGAGGTGCCGCAGGGACTCCTTCTCTGCGCACGCTCCGGCGGACGCAGACCCGATCTGGCAGATTCGCACATCCCATCACCTTCTCTCTGCGCACACCCACACTGAACGGCATGAGATCGGCCAGCAAAAGCCAGCCCACCATCATCCCAGTGGATGTGAGAAGCAAATCAAGAGCAGGGCGGGGCCGTGACAAGATACCACAAACTCATACATATTCCCAACCCAGATGCAAAGCAGCATGGAAGGATGATACGATGTGACCGATCATCGCCCAACAATTGTTGGTCTCTGGGTTACGGAGTGAGCGAATCCTGCTGGCATGCCCCCTAGTGGCTCACAGTCGATGGATGGGACCCGTTGGTCCATGGTTATGCCATGAATGCAGTCACACCACACAGCATGGACACCCCATGTCAAAAAATGAAAACATGCGGACACCTAAGTGCTCCCCACAAAAATCAAGGGAAAACACAGAAGGTGGACTTCACCACCCTCTGCCTCTCCTTGCAGCAAAGGCAGACGAATCCACCGAGCTCTCCAAGAGGCAGTGCCCGCCAGAATGGCACCACAAGGACAACCGCCTCCCAAAACCCACTTCCACCTGGCGGCCGTCCCCGTTCACAGCGATGTGCCAGTACCTCATATCGGGGTCAAAGAACACAAGTCCCCCGGCATGTGTAATAACCATGAGCACTGAACATGGAGAGGGAGCAAGCGTCAGACGAATCCAAGACACTCCCAAAAGGCGAGCCGCAGACGAGTCCCCGACGCCCTCACATATACTGTGCAGCAACCGCTGCTAATGATCATCGGAGCCGTACACACCTCCTTGGCGAACGGTACGGGTGACCATGCCAATGTCCGGGTGGAAGTCCATCAGCTTCAGCACCTGCACCAAGGCGGTGATGACGGTGATCGCCGTGAACAGCCGGTACTCTGAATTCAGCTCGAGCAGCTCTGCGAAGTCCGCCAGCTTCTGGGCAAACTTGCTCAATTTCTCACCGTCTGGACCCCCCTCAATCACCTCCCTGACTTGCTCAATTTCTCACCATCCGGAACCCTCTCAATCACCCCCCTGGTTTGCTCAATTTCTCACCGTCTGGACCCCCCTCAATCACCTCCCTGACTTGCTTGGCTCACGCTTAGTTCACCTGCGCTCCACGTATGCTCACTCTCATCTCCCAGTGTGCCTCGAAGGCTCATGTGTCCCGCCCTTCCCCTCAGATGCACGCCTCGGTCTAACTCCGGGATTAGAATCAAAACCCGGCAATACGCGATATGTGAAGAGGAGTTTGACGGCCTAAAATAGGGTGAAATCAATCAGTAAAAAAAAACCAAAGATCACACCCCAATGCGCCGGAGCTGGACACCTCCATAATCACACCACAAGGCTAGCAGCATCAACGGCTATCAATACAGCTGAAGAGAAACCTCCCTTCGAAGCTAAAACTCCATTCGAAGCAGGGTTGGAGGAGGCGAGCGCCTGGCATGACAGCGCACTCATGCCTAGCGGCGCGTGCACGGCGGCCGAAGCACATGAGTGCACACACAGCTGGCAGTGCTCATGAACAACCGCCGAAGCCCTCCGCGTTGCATGGAGCGCACCACTGTGCAGCTGCAGCCAGTTGACGTGTGTTCCGGACTCGTCGTGCCCGGTGAGGCTCTCGTAAATGTGATACCTCGCGTCGATATCGAACCGGTCCATGGCGACCAGGAGCCTGACGTAGATGATCTGGCTGGCAGTGAAGAAGGCCATGAATATCCACTTGAACACGTGGACGCACTCCCACACATCGGCGCCCTTCCGCCACGCCTGCCAGAAGTCCACTACCTCGCTGCCGCCCCCACCCCCCCCTCCTCGCGAGACTTACAGAAGGGAAGCCCGCAGTGCTTCACCCGAGACAGCCAGTAGCCTGCAAGCAAAGAGATGGTCGGTGCGCTGCAGTGCAGCGCGCGTCGGGTGACACGCCGCGCCGCACAGCTGCGGAAGAGGAGACTCGATCACCCCCCCTTTGCCGCAACCAGGGCTTCTGGTGGCATGGGCCTTCTGAGCCCCCCTCGCAAGACTGCCGGCTGAGTCCCGGGGGGTCGAATTCATATGCAGAGGTCCCTGTAAGCGAACTCCTTCGCAGCCTCCGCCGAAGTTCCCCGTGTCGCCCAGCACACCGTGACGTAACCTGAAGAGCTGAAAGGTGCGTGGGCATGCTCACATCGGACAATCACCGTGGTATGGCAGGCAGAGAGCCAAGGGGTAACGGAGGACCGCGAATGCACAGGCACCACCTGCCCAATTCTATGAGAAAGAAGATGAGCAAGCCGAGCTGCAGCAGGATGCGGATGGTGTCCTTCGTGTTTGCATGCCAGCGCGTCCGCATCCCCTGCAGGGCCCTCCGTGCCCGCCCATCAACCAATCAGTGGCATCCCCTGCAGGGCCCTCCGTGCCCGCCCATCAACCAATCAGTGGCATCCCCTGCAGGGCTCTCCGTGCCCGCCCCCCAACCAATCAGTGGCATCCCCTGCAGGGCCCTCCGTGCCCGCCCATCAACCAATCAGCGGCAGCCCCTGCAGGGCCCTCCGTGCCCGCCCACCAACCAATCAGCGGCAGCCCCGAAACTCCCTTCTCCGACACATCTGCAGACTGAGGACGCCCTGCCGGCCTTCTTCCTGAATGCGTTCCTGCGCAAGGATGCGGGATCGGGTGGTTGTGCGGCCTGCCTCGATCCTCTGCCGCCTAAACACCACACCGAGGCTCATGCTGGGGCATGCGTCTGTGCCCGATGCACCCTAGCTTCGAAACTGAGTGGGGACTATGCGGCTCGATGAGCTCAAAAATCAAGTACCGCTAAACGCGACTCCTGCAAGTTTGACAATCGGTGCAAACAGTGTGCTGCGTCACTGCTCTCGCGTTGGAGCGACAAGGAAAGAAGCTTGCCCCACCCCCTCCCCCCTCCCTCCTATGCGTATAAGCGAGGGCGAAAGGTGTCCGACGCACCCCGAGCTCGTAGGTGACAAGCAAGGATCCGCTGGGGTCCGCCCGCACGGTGAAGATGGTCCGGGTGAACCCCTCGTCCTGCACCTTGTAGGTCAGCAGCTGCACCGTGAAGACCGACGTCGACAAGTCGAAGTAATCGCACGCCTCCAAAAAGTCGACCAGCTCCCCCGCGCGCAGGCTGTTGAGGTTGATGTCCAGCACCACGGGGTACGCCAGAGTGGACGCCGAATGCGCCCCTTTCGTCCCTTGCATGTCGAAGGCCCGAAAGCCGTAGGGCACCCCGTACTGGTTCAGGTCCGCCGGATCGGGATAGTATAGATGTTGATCTTTGGCGATTCCCTGCCAGCACGACAGAGCGCCTGCCTTGAGTGAAAGATGCCAGCCTAGAGAGCTCCGCACACCGAGAGGAGAGTCGACGCGCACGGTCTGATGCCCGTGCTGCGCCTGGATGGTATCTACTCGGGAGGCGTGTCACAATTTCCTGTGCATTCCCCCCCTCATGATGGCCTCCCGCAGAGCGCTCTGGTCTCCACATCGTCCCAGATTCTCTTGGGGCACTGGCTCTTAGGGAGCTTCTCCTCAAGCTTCCTCAACCTGATGCCTCCCGACCAACTACTGCTTCAATTTTGCGACCGATTTCACATTGCACCTTCGCCGCGGCCGCCTCACATGTGACCCGGGGAGCACATCGAGTGCGCTTGTGGGCCGTGTTGTAAAGGGCCAGTGCGGGAGACCCCACGGCCCCGCTGGAGTGCGGACCACACGTGTACAACCTGGCAGCAAGCTTGGAACGCATGGCAGTGGAGATGAGCACGGCTGGCGGCAGCCGCCAGCTGTCGCACAGTGCGTGGGCTAGCGTACGTGGTCATAGAACTCGTTGCCGATCTGGAATATCCCATCGGCTGAGTATGCAGATGACCTGTAGTCACCATGCCCGTGGCCTCCTTTCAACCCAGCCTTTCACGGCATTCCTCCTCCTTTCCCAGTGACAGCAGTGAGAGATGACCCCCACCCCCCTGCCTCAGCATTTCCCCCCTCCTATCCCAGTGCCTGCAGTGAGACGGCCCCACCCCTTTCTCAGATCCCCTATATCCCAGTGCCTGCAGTGAGAGATGACCCCACCCCCTTGTCTCAACAGTTTCCTCTCCTATGATTTGTTGGTGCTGCCACACAAATTGAGCTTCTTCCTCTACTGCTGCGCTTCTTCAGCTGAGACGCCCCACGTGCATGTGTGCCACGTGGCAATGGCTGCCCCGTGCCCCGTGGTCATGACGAGCGACGCTCAGTATTGACCCTAGGCGTGCCCGCAAAGCCTGCTGAGGCTGAGGCGTGTCAGGAGATACGCACAATGTAGTGGAAGCAGCGACGTTGTGGCACCAACCAAGCAATTTTGCAAACACCCCATCCCCACATTTGGTAAAAAAGTTCCGATGAGCTTGCAGCACCACGCCACCGAGGAGCCTGCGAAACAAGGCACACACCCGCAGGCACCCCGCTCCACGCCCCTCGATCTACCCACCCCCACCATATCACCTCCCGCCCCTCAATCACCCCCGGCCCCACCATATCTCACGCAGCACACACTATCATCTCCCGCCCCCTCGATTAACCCACCCCCACCATATCCCACACAGCACACACTATCACCTCCGCCCCTCCATTGCCCCACCCACCATATCCCACACAGCACACACTAGCACCTCCGCCCCCTCCATTGCCCCCCACCCGCCATATCCCACACAGCACACACCTATCACCTCCGCCCCTCCATTGCCCCACCCCACCATATCCCACACAGCACACACTATCACCTCCGCCCCTCCATTGCCCCACCCCACCATATCCCACACAGCACACACTATCACCTCCCGCATAAGTTCACCCTCCTCACCTGTTTGCTCCGCAAGGAGCTTCATGCTCCGCACCTGTTCTTATGGTTCACCATTCGGTAGTAGTCGAACGAGTTCTGAGATGCTGTGTTGTCCCACCCGAGAGGGATCCGCGTCGCGTTGGGGAAGTGGTGGACCGTCATCTGTATAGTACGAGTCTGAGTCTCCTCCACAGATGAAGGAAGGCCGTGTGGCTCGCAACAGCCTTGGGAGAGAGCCGCCTCCGAGCTGAACCGTGCAGCGCCGACAAGTGCGGTCCTCACCACCTGCGCGCACAACCAGCAAGGCGGTGAGCCCTCCCCACCTCGCTCCTGCCCTCCCCACGCTGCCCCGCTCCCCTCAACCTCGCCCTTCCCATCACCATCTTGCACCTTCCCTCCAATGATTTGCCGCTACCCTCCCACCCCCCACCGCTCTCTTTTCTCTTGCTTCTACTCCCTCACACTTCGGGGAGTGGGCTTTCCCATCCGGTGATTCCCTATGAGCCGGTCGTTCCCCCTAGTGGCCTACCTACCGCTGCCCCGTGACTCCTGCCATCATGATAAGGGGTTCTTCTCTTCCCCTATTTTTTCTGATCTCTATTTTTCTGAATTTTACTTTTTTCTCGATTTTCCCTTCCCACCCGTGCTTCCCCGCACCCTAGTTTAATTCCGATTGCTGACCGCGATCTCCCGCACGCTGACCGATCCCACATTCTGTTCAAATTGGAGTGCAACAGAATTTTTGTGGTTTCAGACTTTCAGAATCCGTGACTCCTGCTGCAGTAGAGCCGAATGACACATGTAGCTCCGTGACACAAACAGGATGTACAAGTAGCCACGAAGCGACACGCTTGTCAGCTCTGTTCCTTTTGCTCTTGCAAACAGGAACTTCACGGGTACCTACGGTACTCTGTGAGGCACACTGCAAATCCGATTTTGTAATTTTCTTCACCTGTTTCACCGGTAAAACAGTAGAGTAGGTAGTGACTAGACCACTTGGTTGTACGACGGCGATCGAACGACGACAGGAGATCTGACAGAGAAGTCGCGGGGACGGCGTTACGACTTCAAACGACGGCTTCACATCGGCTACGGCAGTACGATTGACTTCACTGTTACTCCTCTGAGGGAGACAGAATGGCTGGATCTTCGAAGGGCAAGTCTACAGAGGAATTCCCTCCCCTCCCGGGGAAGCCAGACATCGGGCAGGCTTCCCCTTCCCCGGCAGCACAGTCCACTCAGGACGTGCTGATGCAACAAATTCTGACAATGCAAAAGCAGCAAGGGGAGCTGCTTGAGATGCAGAGGCAGCAGGCAGAGGAACATCGACTGCTGCGTAGTGAGCTTCAACGTCAAGCACAGATCAACGTTGAGTTGGAGGCGAAGGTGGCAGCGAAGCCTGGAACTTCTGACCCGGACTCCGCAACCAAGACCGCCGAACAACTTCTGGAGAGAAGGAGGAAGCTGGACTACGTGCCAGCAGCCTCGGTCAACCCGTTCCCACCGCGGCCGGCTACACTGACATCGAGGATGCCGCAGTTGTACGACCTGCACGGCAGCAAGACGTACGACGCGCTCTCCAAGAAGTCCAACTCTTCGATGAAGTACGAGTGCATGGTTCTGGCTCCAGCGCTGTCTTATTTGCACGACGTGGTGGACGCGTGCAACAAGACGTTGGACGTGAACGAGGACTCCGGATTGACGCAGAGAGAATGGCAGAGACACTTCCACGAGGTTACCAACTCGGTGCACGGCGTGTACGCGTTGCTGTGCAACCGTTGGACGATGCTGGAACTGCGTGGGCAGCTGGAGCAGGAGCCTGGTTCTTCGCAGCGTGGAGGATCGGACGAGAGCGACGAGAAGATCTCACGTTTCTCGCGCTTTTTTAGTGCCAAAACCGGGTACGAACAAGTGGAGACTGGTGGTGGACTTCCGGTGGCTGAACCAATGGTGTGTGAAAAATCGTGTGAAGATGGAGACGCTGAAGAAACTAAGGAGACTGGCGAAACCGGGCGACTGGTGCTTCAGCTTCGACCTCCAGGACGGTTTTCATGCGCTGGGGATCCACCCGGACTTTCAGAAATTCATGCAGTTCGAGCTGCAAGGGGACCTGCTTCAATGTTCAGCGATGCCGTTCGGATGGAGCGACGCTCCGAGAGTTTTCTGCAAGTTCGTACGCGTGATGGTGGAGGCTTTACGTTCTCCACAGGCAGCGGAGGATCGCAGAGAAATCAAGAGACTGCGGGACGGTTCCGCAGTACGACAGCGATGGTCAGTCCGTCGCAGGACCGGTGGTGCTGGCGGGGACGCGAACCGTAACAGCGGAATGCGAGTACTACCGTACATGGACAATTTTCTGGTGCTGGTCGACTCTCAGCGAGAAGGCTTTCTGCGTCGAGAAAAAGTTCAACTGGTGCTTCATCGACTTGGCCTACGGCGGAACGAGAAGAAGGGCCAATGGGAGCCTACGCAGGTGGTGGAGCACCTCGGGCTGGAGGTGGACCTGAAGCTGGGACAATTCCGTGTGACAGAACGACGGGTGCACAAAATCCACACCAAGGCGAAGGAGATCCTGTGCGATGCAGCGAGAAATCGGAGGTGGATTCCTGCCAGGAGACTGGCGTCCTTCACGGGACTCTGCCAATCCGTGTACTTAGCAGTACCAGCGGCGCGGCTCTACCTACGGGAGCTCTACTTCGTGCTGGCGGAGAAACGCAGCTGGGGAGCGAAGGTAAAAATCTCGCGTTCAGCTCGGGGGGACTTAGAATGGTGGTCCAGGCTGCCTGTGATGAGCAGGTGGAACGGGCGCAAGATCTGGAGATCCCCGACGAGAGCGAAGGTGCACACGGACTCTTCGATGACAGCGTGGGGAGGAGTGCTGAACCTGAAGTTCCCCGCGCGAGGTTTCTGGCCAGACGAGATGCGCTGCTGGCACATTACGCACCTGGAGCTGGAGGCCGTGTAGAAGACCGTACAGGCGTTCCTGCAGGAGCTGGAGGGCAAGGTCGTACGGCTCTACTGCGACAACCAGGCGGTGGTGGCGATGCTGTCACACTTCACCTCCAGGAACCCGGACCTGATGAGGAGAATGAGGAGACTCTGGCTGCTACTGGATCTGCACGACATCGAGTTGCAGGCTCGGTACATCCGCAGCGAGGCCAACGTGTGGGCCGACAACCTTTCGCGTTGCGAGGATTTGGACGACTGGCGGCTGAATCGGGACTGGTTCGTGTGGGCCAACAAGCAGTGGGGGCCCTACACAGTCGACCGGTTCGCTTCCGAGATCTCCGCGCAGCTTCCTCGGTACTACGCTGCGTGGAAGGACCCGAAGTGCGAAGGTGTGGACTCTCTGACGTACGACTGGCGGGGGGAGAACAATTGGGTGAACCCCCCGTGGGCGCTGCTGGACGAGGTGGCGCACAAGCTGCGGGAGGAGGGGGCCGCTGCTACGGTGGTGGCTCCGTACTGGCCGGGACAGTCCTGGTTCAGAGAGCTGGAAGCCCTGGCCACCGAGGTGGTGATCATGCCACGGCGCAGGGACCTGTTCACTCCGAGCAGGCTGGGAGGGTCCGAGCTGCTCGGGCCCTCGAAGTGGGACGCTGTGATGTTCTTCATCGAGGCGCGCCCGTGAGTTACTACGCTGCTGAAGTACGAAGAAGCTCTGCTACGAGTACGACAGCAAGCAAGGTGACCGTGGGTACAAAAATCGAGGTGTTCTGGAAGGACGATGACTGCTTCTACCCGGGTGTGGTGAAGGAGTTCGACGAGGACGGGAAGGCGCACGTGCTGTACGACGACGGCGACGAGGAGACGCTAGACTTGTCCGAAGAGAACTTCAAAATCATCAACAGCACGGACGAGGCAACAGACGCGGACGGCGAGAACACCGAGCGGAGCAGCGGAGGCAACTACGAAGAGTACAAGCGCGGTGGTGTTGTACAAAAATTCCTCACGCGCTCACTTTGTGAGCGGTGGAGGGGTGAGTCGGGACCTTCCCGGCTCACGGAACTGGCGGTGTCGATGCAGAGAAAGGCACTGCTGGACACGACGAAGGACAACTACGGACCGAAGGCACGGCGATTCATTTTATTTTGTGAGCTTGACCAACGGCCGTGGCTGCCAGCGTCGGAGGCGACCGTGTTGCTGTACATCGCCTCTCTGTTGGAGGACGGGAACATCCAGTCGGCATCCTTACAGCCGTACCTGTCCGCCATCAACAACTACCACGAGGACCTTGGTTTTCCTGGACCAGCGAAGGGGCGTTCTGTGACCCGAGCTGTGAAGGGGATGGCGACCATCCAGGCGGAGCTGGCGGTGCAGGAGGAGAACATCGAGACCCAGCGGACGTGGCTGCCAGCGGCACACGTACGACGTGTGCACGAAGCAGCGCTGAGTTTGACTCCGAGATCGCCTGAGGAGCTGCAGCTACTGCGAGCCTTTCACCTACGTGGTTGTGGCCTTCGTGACCTTCGGCAGACCGGACACGGGGACCTCGTTGTCACGGCAGCACGTTCATTGTGGCGACAGTGAGTTCTCAGTGGTGCTGCTGAAGGAGAAGGGACGGCGACACCATCGGGTGAAGAGACGCCTGTGCATCCCCTGGAAGGGGGTGGCTCTGTTGAAGGAGCTGATCGAGCACTGGGAGTTCCACCGTGACACGGCTTGGAACAGTTCTGAGAAGACTCAACCTGACGCCTACTGGCTGCTACCCGAGGACCCGAAGAACTTCAAGGCTTCCGTGGCAAATGACTGGATTGGTCTAGCTCTCAGCGAGCTGGACTGCAGACCTCCTGAAGGAGGTCACTTTTCTGCACACAGCACCCGGAAGGGTGCCACGACGTGTGCTCGAGCTGTAGGTGTTACAATGGAGAAAGTGTGCTTCCTGGGAGGCTGGTCACAGTTCTCTTCGGCAGTGCAACACTACATCGACCCGACAGCTCTGAGGGACGCAGACATGGACTACTACTTCGCTTGGTTAACATGGTCACAGTGACAGAGATCAGATTTCTTTTGTGTGCCTCACAGTTTCATCTTTGGTTTCATGGCAAATGAGGATTCGAGCAAAAGAGAAATGTTCAAATTGGAGTGCAACAGAATTTTTGTGGTTTCAGACTTTCAGAATCCGTGACTCCTGCTGCAGTAGAGCCGAATGACACATGTAGCTCCGTGACACAAACAGGATGTACAAGTAGCCACGAAGCGATACGCCTGTTCAGCTCTGATCCTTTTGCTCTTCCCACCGCTCCCGACCCAGAGGACTCTTTCCTTTTGGTAACGTGCACAGACAGTCTGGACATCTCATCAAAAACATGAATTTAGAAAGCATGTAAAAAGCACAAAATGCATTTTAAACACTTTACAAAATCATTGTAATGAAATGTATTGCAGTGCCTGCCTTTGGCAAATGAGGATTCGAGCAAAAGAGAAATGTTCAAATTGGAGTGCAACAGAATTTTTGTGGTTTCAGACTTTCAGAATCCGTGACTCCTGCTGCAGTAGAGCCGAATGACACATGTAGCTCCGTGACACAAACAGGATGTACAAGTAGCCACGAAGCGATACGCCTGTTCAGCTCTGATCCTTTTGCTCTTCCCACCGCTCCCGACCCAGAGGACTCTTTCCTTTTGGTAACGTGCACAGACAGTC
Organism: Cymbomonas tetramitiformis; assembly: GCA_001247695.2. Taxonomy (NCBI): domain Eukaryota; kingdom Viridiplantae; phylum Chlorophyta; class Pyramimonadophyceae; order Pyramimonadales; family Pyramimonadaceae; genus Cymbomonas; species Cymbomonas tetramitiformis. The sequence goes on along the minus strand of LGRX02033685.1, from coordinate 41,172 downwards.
TGGACATCTCATCAAAAACATGAATTTAGAAAGCATGTAAAAAGCACAAAATGCATTTTAAACACTTTACAAAATCATTGTAATGAAATGTATTGCAGTGCCTGCCTTTGGCAAATGAGGATTCGAGCAAAAGAGAAATGTTCAAATTGGAGTGCAACAGAATTTTTGTGGTTTCAGACTTTCAGAATCCGTGACTCCTGCTGCAGTAGAGCCGAATGACACATGTAGCTCCGTGACACAAACAGGATGAACAAGTAGCCACGAAGCGACACGCCTGTTCAGCTCTGTTCCTTTTGCTCTTGCAAACAGGAACTTCACGGGTACCTACGGTACTCTGTGAGGCACACTGCAAATCCGATTTTGTAATTTTCTTCACCTGTTTCACCGGTAAAACAGTAGAGTAGGTAGTGACTAGACTACTTGGTTGTACGACGGCGATCGAACGACGACAGGAGATCTGACAGAGAAGTCGCGGGGACGGCGTTACGACTTCAAACGACGGCTTCACATCGGCTACGGCAGTACGATTGACTTCACTGTTACTCCTCTGAGGGAGACAGAATGGCTGGATCTTCGAAGGGCAAGTCTACAGAGGAATTCCCTCCCCTCCCGGGGAAGCCAGGCATCGGGCAGGCTTCCCCTTCCCCGGCAGCACAGTCCACTCAGGACGTGCTGATGCAACAAATTCTGACAATGCAAAAGCAGCAAGGGGAGCTGCTTGAGATGCAGAGGCAGCAGGCAGAGGAACATCGACTGCTGCGTAGTGAGCTTCAACGTCAAGCACAGATCAACGTTGAGTTGGAGGCGAAGGTGGCAGCGAAGCCTGGAACTTCTGACCCGGACTCCGCAACCAAGACCGCCGAACAACTTCTGGAGAGAAGGAGGAAGCTGGACTACGTGCCAGCAGCCTCGGTCAACCCGTTCCCACCGCAGCCGGCTACACTGACATCGAGGATGCCGCAGTTGAACGACCCCCCACTGACCAGCTTTATTCCCGCCTCCATTCCCATCATCCGTATTTCACCCTTTTACTCTCACCCGTATTTCACCCTTTTACTCTCACCCGTATTTCACCCTTTTACTCTCACCCGTATTTCACCTTTTTTACTCTCACCCGCATTTCACCTTTTTTACTCTCACCCGTATTGCACCTTTTTTACTCTCACCCGTATTTCACCTTTTTTACTTTGATCCTCTCACACTACATCCTCTTGCTCCTGTCTTCTTGGTTCTTGGTTCTTGGTTCAGTTTTCAGTTAGACCATCAGCCGGCAACGTGCAAACCTGTTTTAGGGTTTAGTACCTTACTTGCTAAAGATTTTCGGTTAAGCAAACGAAATATACCAAGGTATATTTTCTATCTGCTTTTCTTGGTTCTTTTCCGCATATTAACCTTGTAGTCCTATGGATCCTTGTGATCCGTAGGGCAGTGAAGGCGACAACGAGCGACCTCAAATCGCGCCGCCCCATAATCGTGAGCACTTAATTGTGCTCAAGGGGGCGGATAAAATTGGGAACACAAAGTAAACGACGAATATGTTTTACATTGCTTCGAGAAGACCGCTAGCAGAACTAAACGCGCGGCATCCGTTATCCGCGCGCGGATATGGCTTCTGCTAAAGAGGAGAATCTGGCAAGCGCCAAGGAGACGGCGGTTGCGATCCAGCGCTTCATAAAAGAAAAAGGAAAGAAACACCCAATCTTTCTTCAACTGGTAGACAGCTTAGCGCACGTCATTAAGGGGAGGACGGCGTCGGTGGAGCATTATATGAACTCTTTCACTGACGAACGTGACTTGCAGGACTATGCGGGTTGGATTGTCGTGGTGAGCTATGCTTTGCTCTCAAAGCCCCCCTGCTAGTGAGAACTATGCTGCGAATTATGTATGCTTTTTCATTACCTTTAAATACGTGTTCTTGCGGTCTTGCACAACCATACTTTCACCCTCTAGAGGTAGCTTCATTGGAAGGCACAAAATAACGTGTCGCTTGCACGAGTTTAACAATGAGCCCTCACGCGAAAGCAAATTCAAGAAGCCGTAGCATTAAATTACAAGGTGAAGACGAGACGCTACAAACCTGAAATCGTAGAAACAGTGGGCGCGGTTGGAATTTTTGTGGCAGCAGTCTTGCACTGCCCCATCTAAAACTTTCAGAGTTAACCTCATTGGAAGGCGAAAAAGGATCCGTTAACCGTACGCACTTAATCGCGCGCCCTCACGCGACATTTGACTTACGAACTGGTAGCATTAAGGTGCAAAGTAAAGCCGAGACGCAACAAAGATTAAACCTAAGACAGAGAGGGCGCGCTCGGACTTCGATTGTCGGAAAAGAGATACCGGGCATCTCCATCGGATGTGAAGGAAAGTTGCGGTGGAAAAAGGGAACACGCATCGGTAAAGGGAGGGTGAAGATCGGCCCAAAGCCGCTTGAGGGCGCGGCAGTAATTACGAAGAGGTCGTGCCTAGTAAAGAGATCAAAATGGGGGGCGGATCACGGTGCATTGATAAAGAACTACAGAATTTTGATGGCGGATTGCAGAGCATGATAAAGGACCCCGATAAAACGTTGGTATGATGTTATAACCATTACATTCTTCATAGTAATGCTCTATGTATCTTTGACAGCGATGCTCACCATCATCATGTGAAATATGACATTCAACACAATTTTCACATCTAACATTGCTGCTATAATTCTTATCACAGGTGTACATCATTGTAGTTGTTTTGCCACAGTAAATACATGCCTGAAAAATGCACAAATAGTTGATAAGAATAGTTTACAAGAAGATTAAGAATTATAACAGTAGAGCGATACCTAAGAAGGAGCAGCATCAGGATCCTCACCAAGTTCACTCATCGGCCTCTTGCCTTTGTCCTGAAAATATATTATAACAATTCTTTACATTTATCACAATATAAAAACGGACTAATATGTTTATCAAAGCATACTGCTCTTTCTATACTATCAAACTTACAAATATATTGACAAGTAAGACATTTCACACATTGTACCTTGACAGTTGCTGTTTCCACATCAGTTGCAAGCTTCTTGCTTTTATCCTGGTATTACGACATAATTACCAAATAATAAGTGTATCGTCTAAGCAATGCATCCTACCAACTAAATAAAAAAGGCAGACATGACTGCAATCATCTCACCAAAGACAATATTATGCAGTAAGGCTGCATGCTCGGACATGAACAGGTCCACCTTCATATTGCCAAGGCAAATAGGGTGGGTGTTCATGATTTTGTCATGGCAATTGTACCAATGACCAACTGCCTCTACAAACGTTACTACAAACGTTACAACTACAAAATTTGTAGAGGCAATTTGGTCATTGGTACAATTGCCATGACAAAATCATGAACACCCACCCTATTTGCCTTGGCAATATGAAGGTGGACGTATTCATGTCCGAGCATGCATGTCCGAGCATGCAGCCTTACTGCAAAATATTGTCTTTGGTGAGATGATTGCAGTCATGTCCGCCTTTTTTATTTGGTTGGTAGGATGCATTGCTTAGACGATACACTTATTATTTGGTAATTATGTCGTAATACCAGGATAAAAGCAAGAATGTAATACCAGGATAAAAGCAAGAAGCTTGCAACTGATGTGGAAACCGCAACTGTCAAGGTACAATGTGTGAAATGTCTTACTTGTCAATATATTTGTAAGTTTGATAGTATAGAAAGAGCTGTGTGCTTTGATAAACATATTAGTCCGTTTTTATATTGTGATAAATGTAAAGAATTGTTATAATATATTTTCAGGACAAAGGCAAGAGGCCAATGAGTGAACTTGGTGAGGATCCTGATGCTGCTCCTTCTTAGGTATCGCTCTACTGTTATAATTCTTAATCTTCTTGTAAACTATTCTTATCAAATATTTGTGCATTTTTCAGGCATGTATTTACTGTGGCAAAACAACTACAATGATGTACACTTGTGATAAGAATTATAGCAGCAATGTTAGATGTGAAAATTGTGTTGAATGTCATATTTCACATGGTGATGGTGAGCATCGCTGTCAAAGATGCATAGAGCATTACTGTGAAGAATGTAATGGTTATCACATCATACCAACGTTTCATCGGGGTCCTTTATCATGCTCTGCAATCCGCCATCAATATGGGGGGCGGATCACAAGTATTCCTTGCGACATCTCGCGTGCCCCTTTGACATACATCGCGTCGCGTCAGACCTTTTTGCCGGCACCGTTCCTTTCTCCACAGGTTCACCGTTGGACCTTCCTCGCGACGTCTCTCTTTCGCATCTCGATGGCAGATGCTGCGTCGCCTCGAGTCGCCTTGACTCTACCGTTCCTTCTTTCACAAACCTCGGAGCATCTCGGCAGCTCTCCTTTCACAACCCTCCCTTCAGGCTCCTCCCTCCTAATTCTCTCCGGCGGACTTTCTTCCTGCCGTCCCGTGGTTTGTTCTTCACTTTTCTCTCCGACGGAGCCCTTCCTTTACTGCCTCGTGCTGGCCCTTGGCGACACATCGACCGTCGCCCTTTGCATTGCACCGCCGGCATACATCTCGTCGGCTCTCGTGACATCTCGCGCCCCTCTCAGACAGGGCCTCTTCTCCCTTCAGACCTTTTCACCGCCACTTTTCTCTTTGTCTCTAGGCTTCTCGACAGCTCCCCCCCCACGACGCCCTCTTCTTTTGTGGGGCATCTCCTTGCCTCCCTTCGGCTTCCCTCTCCCCGTTCTCTCATTGCACAATTCATTGGTCTTTCTAGCGAGGTGTCTTTGCCCTCTCCGTTGATATGGCCCCCGCCTCCCCCACCTCACAGGCTCACCCTTGGGGTACCTCCCTTGTCCCCCCACCCTTACGGTGCTTTCCGCCCGAGCTTCTCTCCGCCTCCTCCTTTCCTCAGTTCCCCTTCCTTTTCTCAGTGGCTCTTTAACCCTCCTCACATCTTGCTGGTCTCCCCTCCTCCCTCTCCTTGGCCTCCCCCACCTTTCTCGGGTCTCCCCTCTCCACAACTCATTGACACACCCGTCTGGACACACTCCCCTCTCTCCACCTCGGGACGCTACCTCTCCCACCCCACCAATGGCTTTCTCATCTGCCTCACTCTTCCCTCTGGCCCCTCCTCCTCGCCTCCCGTTGACCTTGTCCTGCACGGTGTCCCTCTTTCCTCCTGCACACTTGCTCTCCCCGTTCAGGTTCTGCCTCCCTTTCTTGCCCCTCCATTCATTCCCTTCGCACCTCCTTTCATCATCCTTGTGCGTTCTATGCCCTTGGGGACACTTCTCTCGATGTTTACCTGGGGCACCTCTTCTTCCACTCTTCTTCCGCTCTGCCTTCCCTTGTGCCTGACCCCCTGCCCTTCCGGCTTCCTTTTGGTCCCCCCTCCTTGATTCCTCACTGCCTTCTGCCTCCCCTAGGACCCGGGACCTAGGACCCCATGACACGACCGCTTCTTCTCTCCCCACTTTTATTTCTCCTCATTCCTTCCCATTACCTCTTCCTCCTGATTTGGCGCCTCGGCGTGCCCACTTCCTCCCCTTCCCGCTTTGTTCCTCCCCCTCCCCCTCTTCCTCCCTCTCCTCCTCCCCCGCCTTGCTTTTGGGGCCCTCCCCCGATTACGGTTACAACTATTGGTTCTGAATCTGGATCTGGTTCTAGATCTGGACAACGCCCGGATCTCTGGACACCAGGATATCTGGACGGCACCTGGATCCTGTAGTGGACCTTGATCATTCTCCCCTCCTCCCTCCCCTCATGAAATTCAACACCGTCGAGCTCTCCCTTCCACCGCATGACCCTCTCCTCTGTCCCTCCCCAAGAGCACCCCTCCCCCCTCGCCATCCCCTCCCGTACCTCTCCTCTGCCATTGACTCACTCCGTCTCCCTAGACTCTTATCGGCTACCGTTGCTTCCACTGGCTCACCCCTCTCCTCCCTTCCCATCCACTGGCAGTACAACCCGCCCCTTGACCTCTCTGTCATCTCCAGCCGCAAACGGGCTAAATCCTTCATCCCTCTCCTAGACCTCTCCCTCCCCCTTCCTTGCTCTTGCTCTTCCGCCTTCCCTCCCCGATTCCTCCGGGAAATTGATTGCGCTCTTCACCTCTCCATTGCAGACCCCTCATTCATCTCCTTCATTCCCCAACTTTCTCGAGAGGAACGGACCCGTCTCTTGACCCTCTTCTCCGCTGACCTCTCATTCAAGCCCTCGGTTGCCTTCTCCCTCTCTGACCTCCTTTCTGCAATCCACACTGGTTTCAGCACCTGGGCGTCACGGTCCCGCCTTAAGCCTGCCGATGTTGACGCCCTACTTCTTGAGTCCCTCACAGTCATTGAGCGGGCTTACTGGCTACTTTCCCCTCCGGTACTGCTGGTTCCACTCACCCTCTGTGCATCACCCGTAAGGACCGCCTTCTACCGAAGAAGGCCTCCTCCCTCTTTGTCTCTTTCGCCGTGGACAAGTTTGCCCACGACACGCCCTTCTTCTGCTGCGAACTTTACGACTTCCAGATGATCACGGAGCTCAACAACACGGACTACTACGGTGCCCTCCCCGACTCTCTTGGACCGGAGGACGTTTGTGCCATCGCCGCCCCTCGGTTCCTCAGGCAACTTCAGCTCCTCCCCGTCATCTCCCTTCACCCCGCTGCCACCCCGGAGAACACCGCCCGCATCGGCTCCCTTCACCGCATGGTGAAGATCGACAAGAACAAGGGCCGCTTTATCATCGCCCAGTGTGCTACCTATCGGGAACCTGGAGGTGCTATTGCCGCCCTTGTTCTCTCCCATCTCTGGGAGTCCCTCCGCACCCACCTCCTCCGTCACGGGCATATGTTTGACCTGCCCCTCTGGCCCTTCCTCAAGGATGGTGAGGATTTTGCACTGTTCCTTCTGGGGGTCAAGGATGATGTCTTCTCCCTCTTCACCGCCGATGCCACCCGTTTCTTCACGAACCTCCCCGCCCAAGATCACATCAACGAGGGGTGGAGGGAGACCGTGACGTCAGGGAAGTTCACAAGCGAGCCAACATGTCCAAAGCCGGGATCTAGGCGGGTGTCGAGGACAGTGGGCTCTATGATGAGGACGGAGTGGAAGAGGGAATCAGTGAAGGCAGGATGGAAGTCAAAGACATCGGCAAAGAACCAGTCGTAAACATAACCCCTGACAAGGGAGAGAGGACGAGGGCGGGTAAAGAGGTAGGATCGCCAGGGGCTGTGGTCGAGGAGAGAGATGACACGGAGCCAACGCCGAAGGAGGGTAATTTGACATCCATGCGTACCCGTCTGGTCCCCGATGATGATGGCACTTTTCGGATATCGTACCCAGGCGCGGTAGCGGAAGCAGCTGAAGGAGTATTACTCCTCAGAGAAGGTGCAAAGGGAGAGGGGGGAGAGCTCAATGAATTGGGCGGGGAGGTCCGGTGAGGGAGTTCCCCAGTGAATGCGGTGGCACTTGATGTCAAAGTAGATGTGGGAGGAGAGGCCATCGGAGGAGCGTGCACGAACAACCTCCATAGTAAACCAACAAAAGTGAGCAAGCGTCAGACGAATCCAAGACATTCCCAAAGAGCGAGCCGCAGTCGAATCCCCGACGCCCTCAAAGAGGCAGTACCCGTCAAAAGGGTACCACAGGGACAGCCACATCCCATCATACACACTGAACGGCATGAGATCGGCCAACAAAAGCCAGCCCACCATCATCCCAGTGGATGTGAGAAGCAAATCAGGAGCAGGGCGGGGCCGTGACAAGATACCACAAACTCATACATGTTCCCAACCCTGATGCAAAGCAGCATGGAAAGATGAAACAATGTGACCGATCATCGCCCAACAATTGTTGGTCTCTGGGTAACGGAGTAAGCGGACCCTGCTGGCATGCCCCCCAGTGGCTCCCGGTCGATGGATGGGACCTGTTGGTCCATGGTTATGTCATGAATGCAGTCACACCACACAGCATGGACACCCCATGTCAAAAAGGAAACATGCGGGCACCTAAGTGCTCCCCACAAAATTCAAGGGAGAACACAGAAGTTGTACATCACCACCTTCTGCCTCTCCTCGCAGCACGACAGACGAATCTACCGAGCTCTCCAAGAGGCAGTGCCCGCCAGAATCCCATCATACACACACGCACACACTGCATATTTGGCATGAGCACGAGAGTCACAGCTCGAAGTGCCACCGGGCCAAGAGCAGCATGCACTGCCCCTATTACTCTTATTCTGCCTGCCTGATCTGTCATTCTCTCTACCCTTGACCTCCCTGCTTGAACCGTCGCATTCTGATAGCTAGTTGGCGAGTCTGGGGAGCCCAGTGCGAACGGAGGAACTCTGGTGATCACGTGCACCGCACCTGACTTCCTCCACTAATCCTTTTGCCTTTTAGTTCGCATGGGTCCGAGCACCCTATCAGAGCCTAGGACCCTGATACACGATCCACGGGGACGTGCGGTGCTGTGTTAGGATAAAACTGACTTCCCCATTGGCTTTGGCTTAGTCTTTAGTATTCCTCCTGTTCACCCTGTCCTTGTTCTCTCCCCTTATTCCCCTTATCTTTCCCCCTTGCTTGATCTCCTTCCCTTCTCTTGTTCATTGCTTCCTGCTTTCTAATCATTGCTTTATGATAGGTGGGTGAGAGTCCCCCTCCTCCCCTCTCCCTGAAATCTTTCAGCTGCCACGAACCAACCGTGGTTTCTCGGAGGCGACCGTCCACACACGCCGAGCCCGCACAGTCGCCGCGCCGACACGATTTCGGTAGCAAAGCCTCCAGAACCGCGGTTTAGGGTGGCAAGGAGAGAGCGCGGCCCGGGTGTGTGGGCTTGCCTCGCCACCCTCAACCTGCGGGTCGGGCGCACCTGAGTGGCCGCGCCCTCACAGGGGAGCAGCTCTAGGCTCTGCTCGCCATCCGTAACTGGAAAGGGGCACCGGTAGTTGTCATAGTTGCAGGCTTTCGTGAAGCAGGCCTCGTCGCAGCGCTGGTTCTCGGCCATGCTCACGCTGCAGCCAGGGGCGCACTCCTCCGCGCACGGGCAGTGCCCGCAGGTGGGCTCCACGGGCGTGAGGAACCAGTGCTCCGGCGAGACCGTGGTGTTAGGATGGCAACCCTCGCACCAGAAGCACGGCATGCACAAGGAGTCCGTCTCGGAGGCGCTCCCGGTCACCATCATGCCGCAGAAGTACTCGTAGGGGCAGTCGGCGTGCATCCGGCAGCCGTGGTGTAGCTGGGGCGACATAAAGATGGGCCAGCCAAAGTGGAGTCGGGCGACATTTAGCCGTATGCAGCATTGGTGGTTGAGCACAAGGCGGGACAGTGTGGGAGGAGGGGGGTGGGGATCGTTAGTGATAAGCCACACCACGCGGCACTGCCCACGCGTTGAAAAATATAGGCTATACAACAGGCGTTGCTGGCAGGTCGCGGGGCGGCGCGCGAAGGGCCTGGTGCGTGCACAGAGGCTCTGCCACCGGCGATCTGCAGGCGGGCTGCTGGCGTGCGCCACGTGGCTGTGTGAAGGCCAATGGAATGCACCTGGCCACAATGCACACTGATGCAAGGGCACACTATACCACGGGTGGGGATGCTTGGCTAGTACAACTTGGTTGGTGATGCAACGGGGTGAGACACCACAAGATAGGTGGCCTGCACAATGGTGTGAAGAGATAAGGGCAACGAGGAGAAATGGAAGAGAAAGGGAGGAAACACGGGGAAGACAGGGTGGAGAAAGGGAGGAAACACGGGGAAGACAGGGTGGAGAAAGGGAGGAGACAAGGGTTAGACAAGAAGGAGACAGGGAGGAGACAAGAAGGAGACAGGGAGGAGACAGGGAGGAGAAAGAGGGGAGACAGGGAGGAGACATGGAGGAGAAAGGGAGGAACTTATGCGGCCGAGGATCGCGAAGAAAAGTTGCGGTTGACAAAACAAGGAGGGAGATCCTAGGATTGAAAACAGGGTTGGGGGGAGACCGAACGGGGCTGTCCGAGGGGTAGGGAGGTACTAATGCGGCCGAGGATCGCAAGAAAAGTTGCGGTTGACAAAACAAGGAGGGAGATCCTAGGATCGAAAGCTTGGGGAGACCGAGCGGGGCTGTCGAGGGGGTAGGGAGGTACTAATGCGACGAGGATCGCAAAGAAAAGTTGGTTGACAAAACAGGAGGGAGATCCTAGGATCGAAAGCAGGGTTGGGGGAGACCGAAGCGGGGCTGTCGAGGTAGGGAGGTACTAATGCATGCGGCCGAGGATCGCAAAGAAAAGTTGCGGTTGACAAAACAAGGAGGAGATCCTAGGATCGAAAACAGGGTTGGGGAGCCGGACGGGGCTGTCGAGGGGGTAAGGGAGGTACTAATGCGGCCGAGGATCGCAAAGAAAAGTTGCGGTTGACAAAACAAGGAGGGAATCTAGGATCGAAAGCAGGGTTGGGGGAGACCGAGCGGGGCTGTCGAGGGGTAGGGAGGTACTAATGCGGCCGAGGATCGCAAAGAAAAGTTGCGGTTGACAAAACAAGGAGGGAGATCCTAGGATCGAAAACAGGGTTGGGGAGACCGAGCGGGGCTGTCGAGGGTAGGGAGGTACTAATGCGGCCGAGGATTGCAAAGAAAAGTTGCGGTTGACAAAACAAGGAGGGAGATCCTAGGATCGAAAACAGGGTTGGGGGGAGACCGAAGCGGGGCTGTCGAGGGGTGAAGATGATCCAACGGCCGAGAAACACCCGCGCACAACAGCCGTCGGATCTTGGCCTACGTTTATGCTGATCAAAATGTTCACCCCCGGTATATCCCAACCCAATCAAAATCTAAGGGCCCACAATGTCCCACGAAGTACAATCGTCGGATTTCCCACCCCCCTTTCATACACTCTAAACCCCTTGACAACCCCGCTCGAGTCAACCCAAAATATCGATCGCAGGATCTCGTTTGGTCCACTTTTAGTTGCGATACTCGGCCGGATTAGTAAGATTCTTAAATATGCGGTACTAATGTAGTTACAATAATACACAGCTTGCTTTCCGTGTCTTGTTGTGCTTTAGGGTAAATGCAGCTTCAACAGGGGGGGCTGTATAGATTGCTTTCTTAGCTACGAACCCTTTACAAGGATCAGATAACTCCAATATGCCCCCTACACCGACACTCTCGGGAGGGTTGTGCAAGTGTCCACAAAAATAATAAAATTTGAGAGTAATGTTACAGTAAAGGGGGGCTACGCCCAAAACTCTCGAGTTGGCTATCTACGTATCACACAAAGGCGTGCAATCTAAAGAAGGCAGCGAGTATGCTCCTCGAAGTGCTCCATAAGGGCGATCTTGTATAGTCCCTCAGGCTCTCCCTGAATCCGGCGCAGGATCCTCTCAGCGGAGCGACGCTGCCGGTGACGCAAATGATCCTTCTCGGGCACGAAATAATCGCGTTCGGCAGGTCTACCGTCGGCAGGAGGTCTACCGTAGAAAAGTTCAGCCTCGTTCCAGTTTTCCGGGCACCGCTTGACATGGTCGTGGCATAGTTTAAAGGTCTCCGCCTTTTCGAAGCAGAATCCACAAAAAAACATGCCACACCCGGGATCTTTGCGGCGAGCAAAACCGAAAGATTCGTCAACCATGCAGGTGACGGCCATACAACCGTTGACCTGGTTGGCGGCGATGTTGCAATGTGGGCATCGATCGGTGCAGATGTCGCCCTCCAACTCACGCTTGGCGTGAGATTGGAAGGGAGCCATGTCGATCTCCATGGTGTTCCCGTCGTGAAGGCGGCGAAGATGTTCGACGTGTATCGCCCTCTCCTTCTGCAACACCGCTTCCATCTCGGCCCTCACGCCGTTCCCGGAAACCTCGGCGGTCAGCGCTTTGGCACGTGTTGCAAGCTTCTTGCTGAAGATCGTCAAGGGATTCTTCTGATCCTTCTTTAGCTTGGGGACTGTAAAAAACTTGGTCCGGAGCTCGTTAGAGAACACGTCCGGATTGGCTTCGTGGACGCAACTGGGACACGTAATGCAATCATCCTCTTGGTCGACCTCCATGACTCGATCCACCCAGTTGTTGTATGTGTACTGGCCGCAGGGTCGGCAAAGAAAATGGCCCTTGCTGCATTTATGCGACCAGCTGGTGCCCTCGACCACGGTATCAGGGGCATCAGCGGGCACGTAGCGGAGATCTGTGCGGGTGATATGGATTCTGGGCCTGTACATACAGGTAAACAAGCAGATACCGCAGTCCTTAAACTGAATGTTCTGCTACGTGAGTGAATGGAGTGAAACGTACTACACCGTTGCCTTACACCAACCCAATGATTACCCTTTGAGACTTTCCATCAGCAGACGCTAGTTTTCCCTCACTCTTGTGGATGGTGGACTCAACATTCAAGATTTGGACTCCGCCAACCGCACCTGCCTCGACAACCAGAATTTGGAGAGCATGGAACCCCACGTGCTTTCTAACGGCGACGTCATTTCGATCGCTGGCAAGGTCGACACCAAAATCGGCCACACCTCCGAACTCTTGGGCAAACTTCGTGTCCCTAACCGTCGTTTGACTTGGACTGTCACACGTGAAGCGAACGACGATGATCTGATTCTTTATTCTAATGGCAGATACCCTACCCGACAGAATGATCCAGCCAGCGGTCCAGATCAACCTTTGCCGCCTACCCAGGACCACGAGCTCCCCCAAGACCACGAGCCCCCCGAGGCCCCCAGGACCACGAGCCCCCTCAGGACCACGAGAGCCCCCAGGACCACGAGCCCCCAAGACCACGAGCCCCCCCAGGAGGATCTTCAACTGCCCGCCCAACCCGAGGAGCAACCTAACGTTGTTGCCAACTTGAAGAAGGGTACCTTTTTTCACGAGCAGGACATTCAGTTTAAGGACTGCGGTATCTGCTTGTTTACCTGTATGTACAGGGCCAGAATCCATATCACCCGCACAGATCTCCGCTACATGCCCGCTGATGCCCCTGATACCGTGGTCGAGGGCACCAGCTGGTCACATAAATGCAGCAAGGGCCATTTTCTTTGCCGACCCTGCGGCCAGTACACATACAACAACTGGGTGGATCGAGTCATGGAGGTCGACCAAGAGGATGATTGCATTACGTGTCCCAGTTGCGTCCACGAAGCCAATCCGGACGTGTTCTCTAACGAGCTCCGGACCAAGTTTTTTACAGTCCCCAAGCTAAAGAAGGATCAGAAGAACCCCTTGACGATCTTCAGCAAGAAGCTTGCAACACGTGCCAAAGCGCTGACCGCCGAGGTTTCCGGGAACGGCGTGAGGGCCGAGATGGAAGCGGTGTTGCAGAAGGAGAGGGCGATACACGTCGAACATCTTCGCCGCCTTCACGACGGGAACACCATGGAGATCGACATGGCTCCCTTCCAATCTCAAGCCAAGCGTGAGTTGGAGGGCGACATCTGCACCGATCGATGCCCACATTGCAACATCGCCGCCAACCAGGTCAACGGTTGTATGGCCGTCACTTGCATGGCTGACGAATCTTTCGGTTTTGCTCGCCGCAAAGATCCCGGGTGTGGCATGTTTTTTTGTGGATTCTGCTTCGAAAAGGCGGAGACCTTTAAACTATGCCACGACCATGTCAAGCGGTGCCCGGAAAACTGGAACGAGGCTGAACTTTTCTACGGTAGACCTCCTGCCGACGGTAGACCTGCCGAACGCGATTATTTCGTGCCCGAGAAGGATCATTTGCGTCACCGGCAGCGTCGCTCCGCTGAGAGGATCCTGCGCCGGATTCAGGGAGAGCCTGAGGGACTATACAAGATCGCCCTTATGGAGCACTTCGAGGAGCATACTCGCTGCCTTCTTTAGATTGCACGCCTTTGTGTGATACGTAGATAGCCAACTCGAGAGTTTTGGGCGTAGCCCCCCTTTACTGTAACATTACTCTCAAATTTTATTATTTTTGTGGACACTTGCACAACCCTCCCGAGAGTGTCGGTGTAGGGGGCATATTGGAGTTATCTGATCCTTGTAAAGGGTTCGTAGCTAAGAAAGCAATCTATACAGCCCCCCCTGTTGAAGCTGCATTTACCCTAAAGCACAACAAGACACGGAAAGCAAGCTGTGTATTATTGTAACTACATTAGTACCGCATATTTAAGAATCTTACTAATCCGGCCGAGTATCGCAACTAAAAGTGGACCAAACGAGATCCTGCGATCGATATTTTGGGTTGACTCGAGCGGGGTTGTCAAGGGGTTTAGAGTGTATGAAAGGGGGGTGGGAAATCCGACGATTGTACTTCGTGGGACATTGTGGGCCCTTAGATTTTGATTGGGTTGGGATATACCGGGGGTGAACATTTTGATCAGCATAAACGTAGGCCAAGATCCGACGGCTGTTGTGCGCGGGTGTTTCTCGGCCGTTGGATCATCTTCACCCCTCGACAGCCCCGCTTCGGTCTCCCCCCAACCCTGTTTTCGATCCTAGGATCTCCCTCCTTGTTTTGTCAACCGCAACTTTTCTTTGCGATCCTCGGCCGCATTAGTACCTCCCTACCCCTCGACAGCCCCGCTTCGGTCTCCCCCCAACCCTGTTTTCGATCCTAGGATCTCCCTCCTTGTTTTGTCAACCGCAACTTTTCTTTGCGATCCTCGGCCGCATTAGTACCTCCCTACCCCTCGACAGCCCCGCTTCGGTCTCCCCCCAACCCTGTTTTCGATCCTAGGATCTCCCTCCTTGTTTTGTCCACCGCAACTTTTCTTTGCGATCCTTGGGCATTAGTACTCTCCCTACCCTCGACAGCCCCGCTTCGGTCTCCCCCCAACCCTGTTTTCGATCCTAGGATCTCCCTCCTTGTTTTGTCAACCGCAACTTTTCTTTGCGATCCTCGGCCGCATTAGTACCTCCCTACCCCTCGACAGCCCCGCTTCGGTCTCCCCCCAACCCTGTTTTCGATCCTAGGATCTCCCTCCTTGTTTTGTCAACCGCAACTTTTCTTTGCGATCCTCGGCCGCATTAGTACCTCCCTACCCCTCGACAGCCCCGCTTCTCGGTCTCCCTCAACCCTGCTTTCATCCAGATCTCCCTCCTTGTTTTGTCAACTCAAGCAACTTTTCTTTGCGATCCTCGGTCGCATTAGTACCTCCCTACCGTGACAGCCCCGTCTTCTCGGTCTCCCCAACCCTGTTTTCGATCCTAGGATCTCCTCCTTGTTTTGTCAACCGCAACTGGCATCCACATTAGTACCCTCCTACCCTCGACAGCCCCAGCTCGGTCTCCTCAACTTAGCTGATCCTAGGATCTCCTTCTGTTTGGTCAACCGCAACTTTTCTTGCATCCTCGGCCGCATTAGTACCTCTCACCCTCGACAGCCCCGCCGTCTCCCCAACCCCAGGTTTCATCCTAGATCTCTCCCTCCTTGTTTTGTCAACCAGAACTTTTCTTTGCGATCCTCGGTCGCACAGGCACCTCCTACCTCCTCAGCAGCTGCCGTGTCTCCCTCTACCCTGCTTAATCCAGGATCTCCTTGTTTTGTCAACCGCAACTTTCTGCATCCTCGGCCGCATTAGTACCTCCCTACCCTCGACAGCTCCCGTCTGCCCCCTCAACCCTGTTTTCATCCTAGATCTCCCTTCTTGTTTGTCAACCTTAACTTTTCTTTGCGATCCTCGGCCGCATTAGTACTTCCTACCCTCGACAGCCCCGCTTCGGTCTCCCCCCAACCCTGCTTTCGATCCTAGGATCTCCCTCCTTGTTTTGTCAACCGCAACTTTTCTTTGCGATCCTCGGCCGCATTAGTACCTCCCTACCCCTCGACAGCCCCGCTTCGGTCTCCCCCCAACCCTGTTTTCGATCCTAGGATCTCCCTCCTTGTTTTGTCCACCGCAACTTTTCTTTGCGATCCTTGGCCGCATTAGTAGAGAAAGGGAGGAGACATGGAGGAGAAAGGGAGGGGAGACAGGGAGGAGAAAGAGAGGAGACAGGGAGGAGACAGGGAGGAGACAGGGAGGAGACAGGGAGGAGACAGGGAGGAGACAAGGAATGGGGCAGGGAGGAGGCAGGGAGGAGACAGGAGGAGACAAAGTAGGAAAGGGGAGACAGGGAGGAGACAGGGGGAGACAGGGAGGAAGAGAAAGGGAGGGAGAAAGGGGGGAGGCAGGGAGGGAGACAAGGAGGATAAAGGGGAGACAGGGGAGGAGACAGGGAGGAGAAAGAGAGGAGAAAGGTGGTGGAGACAGGGAAAAGAAAGGGGGGAGAAAGGTAGGAGACTAGGAGGAGACAGGGAGGAGACAGGGGGAGAAAGAGAGGAGACCGAGGAGACAGGGGGAGACCGGGAGGAGACAGGGGGAGAAAGGGAGGCGACATGGGGAGAAAGGGGGAGGGTGGAAAGGAGAGCGCTGCACAATGCTGCCAAGAGACAGCGAGCGTGGGATGGAGGCAAGAAGGGACTTGAGGAGATAGGGGAGCAAGGGAGGGAGGGAAGGATCTGAGGAGAAAGGGAGCAAGGGAGGGAGGGAGGGATCTGAGGAGAAAGGGGAGCAAGGGGAGGGAGGGGATGCGGCAAAACCGGCGAGAGGGCAGATGGCGCATGGAGGAATCCGGGTGGGGGCAACGGCGATGGGTGCGGCGCAAGGCGAAGACGGTTTAGTTCGTCGACGAGGGAAGGGGTTCAATTTGGGGCAGTGGAGAGAGCGTGTGAGAGAACACACGTCTGACGCGGGAAGCTGCAGCCGGCGGTCTGCATGTGAGAATGTCACTGTCGAGCCGTTGGTGCATGACGCATGCTGGGCCGACTCTAAGCAGAGGGAGAGGTCAACAAGGCTCTGCGCCCCCACTTCGCTGTTGAAGCGCTTCTCCAGTTGCCGTACGTCCCCCAGAATCACGTCGCAACCTGAAGCACCACCTCGCATCAGCCATGCACATTATGCTGCCAGATTGTACAACTTGTGCACGCCTCAGAGGGGCGGCATGTTTCCTCTCCTGTTTCTTTTTCGCACACCGCAAACAGGCCGCAAGGAGCCCGTGGGATCACAGCAGAACTCTCCAACACCGCGCTCCTTTTCGCTTTTTGCACCGTGCAGATCTTGGCATGCTGCAAATACCATGGCAGGCGGGCATCATGCGGATGATAACCACCTGATGTCACCCACATGCCCCTACCAATGCGGGCCTAACAGCAAGCAATGCAGGACCCGATTTTGTGTGCTGCACGTGTGACGCACTCGTGTGTGCAGCGCCTTCTCCGGCGCGGTATGTCCAATCACGGGCAAGGGAGCACAGGTACAAGTCCGAAGGATGGTATTTGTAGGCGTTGTATCCTGTACCCACCACGCAAGAGCGGCGTCGTCTTTCAGTCTTTCAAGGCCATCCGGCACAGCTTCCGCATGCAATGGACACACCGGCATGCAAGAGCGATATTTTTATCGTCGCCATTTGCGTGCTTCGTGTAGCAGGTATGGCCATGTGCGGTCAATGTCCTTGCAACTCCTAGCAACTGGCCAAGGCAGGTCGCCCTTCCCTTGCATTTCCACACAACCTTCCCATGCGAAGGATGTTCTTGCGCTTTCTCAAGGTCGGGTGCAAACCTCTTTAGGCTTCTTGGGGCATTCAATTCGATAGAAAGATACAAGGGTATTCGAGTATTTCGTTTTAGAAGGTCCCACATGGCGCAAAGTGAACCTCAAAGGTATACATTTCCCCATCTAGACGATTAATGGTATGGTTACCGACCCTAATTAGGGTGTGATATGGTTGATTTATTGGTCCAACCGCCGTTGTTTCTCTATATGCCGCACTCCCATTATAGCACCCCCATGTTTCAAAAACGCAACATGACCCCCATTTCATCGACACACACTACACACCAATATAATGGGAGTGCGGCATATAGAAAAACAACAACGCTTGGACCAATAAATCAACCGTAACACACCCTAATTAGGGTTGATAACCATATCATTAAGTTTTTAGATGAAAATATGTCCCTCGAGGTTTACTTTGCACCATGTGGGACCTTCTAAAACGAAATACTCGATTTGCATCATTCTATCGGATTAAATGCCCCAAAACGCCTAAAGAGGTGTGCACGGTAACCTTTCTGTGCCGAAGAAAGCTCTGTGTTCTAACGACTCATCGGGGTTGATCATGTTGCTGCCACGTCACTGAAATACAATCGCGAGGAGTCGATAAAGAAGGGAGCACAACCAATGTGACCCCCCCCCTCTGGAATCTCGGCTTTCGGGGGCTCCTGGCACCTCCCGATCATGTATCCCCATGGTATAGCCAATGGGCGCTGCATGCGAGCTGTGTGTTGCGGCTTAGGATAAACCACACCCTGCCACGCACTCCTCCCAGCATCGTATTCGTGCAGCTAGCATCTTCACACCCCTCATGAGTCACATGCGGCTGATGTGCTTACTTCTTCTTTGGAGACACCGCCATCTTGATCAGGCGGCCCTATCCTTGCCAGATTGTGCACTATCAACAACTCGTGCGCACTCAACCCCCCTCCCCACGAGAGTCACCTTGGGCCACTGTACTGTTTGGCCGTGTGACACACTCATCCAGCTTGCTAGAAATATCCTGCGCCGAGAGGCAACGGCAGCCCACAACCACACGCCCTCTTACCCAGCAAGAACTCTCGTGCCTTTCTTGCGAGCGCCTCGGAAGACATTTGGATCGATTTGCTGTTGCGAAGTTGGGGTGGCCCCACCCTGAGAGTCACAATAGACTTTTGCTAAGCACCTTACATCGCTTTGTCACACAAACAGCAAAATAAATGAAAAGCTGCGGCCAGCACGTCACTCACGCCCAATGCAAAGCTGCGGCCAGCACGTCACTCACGCCCAATGCAAAGCTGCGGCCAGCACGTCACTCACGCCCAATGCAAAGCTGCGGCCAGCGATCACTCACGCCCAATGCAAAGCGCGGCCAGCGCCACCACGCCCAATGCAAGCTGCGGCCAGCGCGTCACTCACTGCAAACGTCACTCACCCAATGCAAAACTGCGGCCAGCGCGTCACTCACGCCCAATGCAAAGCTGCGGCCAGCGCGTCACCACGCCCAATGCAAAGCTGCGGCCAGCACATCACTCACGCCCAATGCAAAACTGCGGCCAGCGCGTCACTCACGCCCAATTGGAAGCTGCGGCCAGCGCGTCACTCACGTCCAGCAATTCCTGCTCTCTGTTGAAACTGCGCACTTCCGGTGGGGAGGCGGTTGTCGAGCCAGGCATGCGCAGCTGTGGAGGGGCGCACGGGGAGATTGGCAGAGCATTCTGCTTGGGCCTGGTGGCAGACATCAGCGCCCCGGCAGGAGTTGTATCGCTCGCGTGTCGTCGCAACATTCTCCGTGTAATCGGTCAGGGTGATATCCACTGAGCAATATGGGAGCTCCTCGCCGCCGCAGAGCTCCAGGATGCGCTCGTCGCAGACCATGTCAATCAGCTCATCCGCATTCGCTGAGAAGCAGTCGAACGAGTCGTCCTCCACGAAGTCGTAAAGCATTTCGTTGTTGGCCAGGCGGCAGAACGCGTCGAAGTAGCCGGCGCATTCGAATGGGGGCGTGTCGCTGACAGCCGCGCAGGTCTGGAAGGTGACGGGGGCTGGCGAGCTCTGCACCGCCAGCAAGCAGCGTGAGGCATGCGAGCTGAAGCCGGCTCAAGTGTCATCTATGGGAAGCCGCGCGCATGCAAGGGCAGGGAGGGGCTGCGGCACAACGTCATATGATGGGTAATCGTGCAAGGGGGGGGGGGTACGTGGGAAACGCCACAAGGGAAGAGGGAACTACATCCAACAATCAGTAGACGATGCTTCAAGTCGAAATGGTTACCGGAGCCACAGCACCTCGAAAGCACCTCTGAAGCCATGCATCGTGATGTGAGAGGTAATAGTGGGGTGGATCCCTTCCATGCCGAGGGCCAATCAGACGAGCGGAGTCGCTCGTGGGAGCAGCATGGGCGAAATCTATTGGTTCGACACGGGGGTCGGGATAAAGAAATTGAGGCATTGAGCCCAGACCTGCCTCGGCTAATCAATCAACAATCAGTGTAGTGAAAGCTATTCACTCATCCTCTTTTCTATCTCGATCCACCTTAAGCTACCCTACTGTTCCTTTTCCTGTTCTATTGCCCAGCCCTAACTTATGCTGCTTCATTCTGACACGTGTGGATAAATTGAAACCATCAGACTTTTAGTGATTTACACCAGGGAAGAATGCGCCTGACTGAGCTGACCACCTGAAGATAACCATCTGAGGGCAATGCGGTGGCAAACGTTGTGAGAGCCGCCACCACAATGGCGAGTGCACAAGCGGGCGCAAGCCGGCACCGGGATGGCTGCTCTTTCGCCTTCCCTCCGCACCCACCCCAGTAGACTCGAAAGGGGAAGATGCTCTTTCTCAACGAGTGCTATGCAGTGCGCCTGCCGGTATTAAGATCAGGAGCAAAAGAAACAGTGCTCTCCAATCTCTGATCTGAAACTTGTTCACAGTCTTCGAGGCTGACGTAGGATTGTTCAGGGTCTGACTTCGGGGCTGACTGAAGATTTTGCTGAATGGCGGAGTATGATCGTGGAACAAGGGTAAGGGTATCAGGGCCAACAGGACCAGGGGCAGCTTTGGTCACCCCTGGTCACCCCTGGTCAGCTCCGGTTGCTGTGGCTCCTGTGCAGCCTCAAGACATAATGGCATGCACGAAGGTGCAGCGGCGACACTATTGCATCGCCTGTTGAGGCTCTGCCACGCACCGTAAGTGAGCTGTTCCACTCATCACCGTGTAGTGTTAGCCACCCATCGGCAACACTTGACTGCCACATCGTGTATTCGATACGCAACTGCTTGCTCGTGTAGAGGGAATCTGCAGCAGCTCCGCCCGAGCCCTCATCAGTGCCGCGTGTGGCCCGAGGCACGGGGGCCCCGCGGTCAGAAGCACGTGTCGACAGGGAGATGATTGGCTTCATCCACCGGCAAATAATACCGTGCAAACCACGACGGTGGGTGAGGAGACGGCATGGCGCCTCTGATTGGCCGGCGCCTTTTGGCAACGCCTCTGATTGGCCGGCGTATTTTGGCAACGACTCTGAATGGCTGGCTTTTGGCAACGCCTCTGATTGGCTGGCGCCTTTTGGCAACGCCTCTGATTGGCCGGCGCCTTTTGGCAACGCCTCTGATCGGCCGGCGCCTTTAAGCACCGCCTCTGATTGGCCGGCGCCTTTTGACAACGCATCTGATTGGCCGGCGTATTTTGGCAACGCCTCTGAATGGCCGGCGCCGCTTGGCAGCACCTCTAAATGGCTGGCGCCTTTTGGCAACGCCTCTGATTGGCTGGCGCCTTTTGGCAACGCCTCTGATTGGCCGGCGCCTTTTGGCAACGCCTCTGATTGGCCGGCGCCTTTTGGAAACGCCAGGGCTTTAGTCAGTTGCACGCTCCAGGCAAAGGGGCGCGCGATGGACATGCGCGCTCCAGGCGACGTGAGGCTGGCACTGCCTGCCAAACACCACGTGCACGCGAGATGAATATCCCTCAAAGCCGTGCATGCAAGGCATATATCGGAGGGCGCCGCCACACCTGCCACGTATCGAATGTGGGTCGGGGTGTCCGAGAAGGCCTCACAGCCCCCAGGATAGTCCCCCTGGGGATAAATCCGGGAATCGTCATAATGGCAGTCGGGATGAACGCGCTGAATGGGCAAGCCGCAGACCGACGCGGCCCGGACCATCACCTCCATCATGTACACATCCAGAGCGGAGGGCTCTGCACAACTGAAGCAGTAGCAGTCGTACTCTAGATACTGTTCCACGACCTCGCAGCACACGGTGGAATTTGAGAGCACATCAAGCTGGCTGTCCCAGCACCTGCGCGAGATTCGTGGCAGAGAGAACATGCGAGTCGGCCCGACCACCGCGTCAGAGGCAGTGGATGGTCTTTCACATGCGGATCACAGTGGCATGGCCGCGCAAAACAGCATTTGTGTAGGAAGCCACACGACGCTCCTTCTCCCTCCACCACACGAGAACACGTCCCCACTTTCCCCTCCTTCTCACCCGTATCACCTATGAATAGATTGCATCACTTTATTCATACAAACCGCTTTTCGAAATTTGAAACCACTGAAATTACTGCGGCAAATACGATGGCAATACGATGGCGATACGATATGTGTCGAAGCAACCTTTGCACAGCGGTTAGCAGTTTTGTTGTTGAAAGTGGAATGCAGCGGAAGTTCAATGTGAGTCAACTACGATATATCTCAGAATCCATGAACCCTGCATCAGTCGAAAAGTGTGGCACATGCCGGTGCGCGTCGCAGCACCGAAATGCAACTGGCCAATGGAATCGACGCAGGGGGCCACAGCTCGGTCCCGTGCGCTTCCCCACCACCGCCGGACCAACGAGCCTGTGTCCGTTTGCAACCATCAATCCAGGCGAGCAGGTGATTATGGACTTTACAGCAAAGCAGGACTGAAGCGCCTGTGGCATGGCGGGCAAACCCACTTCATGAAAGTACACGCAGTGCTGCCTGTTTGGCAAATGAAGGTTCTTGCAAAAGTGAAATAGTGATTTCAAATATCGACGCTGATGAAGATGAGCACAGAAATGCCAAACGGCGAGCGTTGGTTTGTTTGATCCCAGACGAACGACCGACTGCCAAGTTGCTGAAAAAAAATGCTGAGCGACTCGGGCCTTAGATATGTTATTCAGCCTTCCCACTGCATCCAACGGACTCTGCTCCATTTGCAACGGATGACAAGGGGATTCAGAGACTGCCCTACATCGAACGGTTTGTATCGCGCACTGCACGTGGGAGAAAAGCCCTGAAGTTCTTCATGTATGGCGAGCGGTGAGCATTTCGTGCCAATGGGATCAATGGCGCCATGCAGGTGTGTCTGCATGGCGCCCTACTGCAGGTGTGTCTGCATGGCGCCATACCAGCATGTTTGGCAAGAGCCAACCTTGGCCATCAAGCGCTTACAAGCTTTGTGAATATCCCACGAGCACAACATTCGCCAGGCATAGCGCAAGCCAGGGGCGCACTCTGTCAGCCACTCGGTCTGGCCGTAGTAGTTTACATTACGTTCCCCATGCTCCCCGAAGAGAAGGAGATTGAGCCAGTGGCAGGCCGTTGGGTTGAGCCCCTGCAGGTGGAGCTTGGGAGGCAGGATGGGGCACTGGGGTCCCTGGATGAGGGGGGGGTACTCTGACGGAAAGAACTCATGACATAGGGCGGCTGGGAAGTAGCTGTCATGCGCGACGAAGGCTTGAGAAATATCACTCCAATCCTCCAGAACAGCTACTGTGCACCAACAGTTCCCCTCCAGCAGCGCCTGGCACAACACACATCAGCAGTCCCGCCCAACCCCGTTTCCCCACCGCCAGGCCATGATGGGGGGAAAAACAAGGAGGAGGCGGGGGGAGAGTAACAATACAAGGCGCGTACAGCGGACAGTGTCCACATAAGGGGGCACGATCTGTGGGGGGTGCCACCCGTGCCTCGGCTTTGTCGGGATGGTGAACCAAGGTAATAGCGCAGTGGCGCATCGGCACCAAGTGGCCGCATGCAGATCATAGTGGGTGCACTGTTTGGAGCTCCAAGCCGCACAACCAGTTCCACCAGGTCCATGTGGCTAGCGTGCGCGCAGGCCCACAATAGAAGCTCCTGACCATTGATCCTCCAATGCTAGACACGCGCATGCGGGTACTCAGAGATTTGAACCCACACCTTATAAACGGGGCAGCAGTACAAGGCAAAATAGCCCTCTTTCCCTTCGCTCATGGTGTCGCAGTTGAGGGTCTGCGCCACCAGCTGCTCGGCCAAAGTGTTGATCTCGCTGCGGCAGTATTCCGCTGAGCGGACCTCCACGTCCATCATCGCCGCCACAGCGTGCTCCTGCCACAGGCTCCACTCCGACTGGAACCCGCTGGCAGAGGCGCTCGAGTCCCCGGCGCCGGCCGTCTCTGACCCATTGCCACCCTGCGGCGCGGCTGTGGCTGAGGTGCCCTCGACGCAGCTACCACCCTCCTCCGATAGCACACGCAACCGGGCTGCCTCCGCCTTGAATGCCGGCTCCACTCCATGCGATGTTGGGGACGGCGGGGGCAGCCTGGAGGGCGGCAGATGGCGCTTCACCCGAGAGCGTCGCTCAGGGACGGGTCCGGGTCTCCTCACCTCCTTCAAGCGACGGCCCTGCGGCATGCCAAATAGTCAAGCGCAGCCGACAGCTGCTGCAGGGAAACTTCAAGTGATTCCACGATAAGCTCCCAGGCGCGGCATGATACCCTTCGAAGTTCGAACAGGCGCCGATTCAACTGGGTACAAGTAGGAGTCCGGACAGACATGGATCAAGCTCTGTCGTTGGCCATCTCCCACCTCGCCCAACCCAGAATCTGTTCTGCTGCAGTGGACTTTGGGCTAAAGTTGAACAAACAGACCTTGGCACACTCCAAACGCAACACCAAACGCCGTTTATTCAATCCTAGCCATGCGGCGTCCCTTCTGGCATAGAGGTGAGTGGATAGAAACCCCGAATTTTTACTGTGCGGCAGCCTGAGTAGGGAGTTACTCAATGGGACACCAGGCCACAGCTCGCCCCCCTTCAACTGTAAAGCGTATGGCCCATGGCCCCTCTCTGAAAGTTCCGACCTAATGTGGGCTCGGTGACCACCTTCTAAGCTCCCCTTCATTAAATCGAAATCCTGCAAGGGCCCCTCATGGTGCATCTACGTCGTACGGGGTGCCCCAAGATGCCAGGTTTCGGAGGAGGTGGACGAGATGCGGGCAACACATGCAGCACAGGGCGAGGTTGGATCTGGCGGGACATGTGACACAGGGATGAGGAAGACACATGCCTCACAGAGAGGAGGGAATCACGGCCCACCGCATCTGTGTCAGCAGCTGTCATGTTCTCCAAGTCGCTGTCCGAGGAGTCGAGAGCAATGCCACCCACCACCAAGCCCTGGCTCGGGACGAGATCGTATACCATCAGATTCCAATTCGCGTCCGGTAACCTGAGGTCACCGTGCAAGTGCCTGAGGAAGTTCTTCCTGAACGTCTGGGGCTCCTCCCACCAGCACACCGCAACCGGATCGTCGGTGCAGAGATTGTATGTCACTGTTCGCAAGGCCTCCTGAATGACGGCTTCGCTGCCCTGCAAACCCACCCCCCCGCACACGCGCATCTCTTGCATCCCCCACCCCAGCGCATGTTTGCCGCATTTGGGCAACACATTACAGGTGCCCAAAGTCATCGTAGTCGAGTGATCATGCTTTTACGCTGGCGAACAGCATGGGGGATACCCACTGCTATCAGTGTGGGGACGACAGCACAGCCGGCATTCATAAGCATGCACACTCCCTGGTAGCAGCCAGTGGATGGCCTTGCCCGCCTGCCTCCCTAGCTCTTTCCTGTGTACAAGCCCTTGGTAGCTAGCTAGGAGCTCGGGATTCCAACGTGCAACGACTCCTAGAATCGAATTCAACGGGTGCAGTTTATCACTGCTAAGCCCCTCCAGCATCCAGTCCTCTCCTTGCGACTCCTCACCTGTACCTCACATATATCTGGAACCTTTGCGGCCAAGACCTCACGGAATCCAGAAGAAGCCGAAAAGCATTCGGAATGCCGTGAGCGTTCCAGCACTTATAACAGCTTCCCTTTTTGCACGAAGCAAGGAGATGAGGCGGGCATCATGATGCCTCAATACAAAACGTGTTTCGACCACGACTGTGCACGTGGTGAATCACCGTGAATCGGGGCTCCAGCACGACTGTGTATGCAGTGGCGTTCATCACGCCACAGTCCGCCTGGCAGCCGTGGTGGGCGAAGGCGGGGAACTCCTCTGGTTTGTCACAGAATGTGTCGCCACATTTCATCGGTACAAAGATGGCAGTGGTCACCTACGGATCGCATAGCAGCACAGGAGGCAACTCAGAGTCGATGGTGTGAAAGGAAAGTGCAGACCGCCGGTCCTGAGAGGAAGAAAGGTGCACACCGTCGACCCGGAGAAAACGGCCTCACAGTGTTAAGAGAGAATAACCAGAAGTTCAGGAAGGCATCGACGAAAGAGGAACGATTTGTCAGATCGGAATGAGGGAACGGACCGACAGAGAAGGGGAGTCATTCAAAGGGAGGCATCGCCAGTTGGCACCAAGTTCGTCTCATGGTTCGGGAAGCAAAGTTAGTGGTGGCAGCTGTTGATGGCTCACAAAAACTGTGAAGGAGATAGTTACCTTTCTCAGCCAGTCATACACCTCTGGATGGCTCACAAACATCTTCCGAGGTTCGCCGTTCAGGTCTTGAGGCCCTAAAGCCTCCAAGATCCCTTCGCGCACGGCATAATCGTGAGATGGCGAGGACTGCATCTCCAGAGTCAGGAAGTAAAGCAATAAGAATATGATGAAGGCGATCAGTTGCAGATAGCTGATCCTCTTATCCGCACGGTCAGCATAAGCTTCCCTCAATGTTGGAATCAAGTGATGCGCGGCGGCGCCATGGCAAGCCTTGACAGGCGAAACACCGTTTGAATCTCCTGCAGGCGATTCAGCAGTCTCTCAGCCTATGGGGAAGCGCCCTCGCGGTTTCGAGAAATTTAAGTTGACGTGCAAGTAGGATTCTGAAAAGGAGCGCGGAGCGAATACGGCAGAAAGGATTCTGAAAGGAGCGCGGAGCGAATACGGCATGCAAAATGTGGGCAAATCGAAAGCTAGCCTCGCACCAATCTCCACCTGTTCCTCTTGCAACGCTTGTGCTTCCCGCGGCATGGCCCTGGTCTCGTCGCTGTTCGGGCTGCTATTGTTCATACTCCCCCTCCCTCGATTCGGGTAAAGAGCTGTCGACTATACAGCAGAGCTCAGCGGCCAAGCTGAACAGAGCACAGCGCAGTGCCACGCCGTGCAAAGCTGGATCTCTCAGAGAGCAGATGGTCTCCACGCGGAGCTCGAAAGATTGTAGAGCGGTGAATGAACTACTGGAGAGCACTGCGAGATATACCTGCGAGCACCGGAGCGGTACCGAAAGCACTGGACTCAGAGCACGTCTTGTCGCAAAGCGACGAGTATTGAGGCAGTGCGCGAGCTAATGAAGAACAGCGAGTCTTCAATCACAGTGGTGGAGGGAGCTTGCAGAGGGATCCCACAAGGTTTCATGCTGGTGGCAGGTAAAATCCTTCGTGAGCCCAGCCCGCCCAAGCCATCGCTGCTCACAGCGCTCTGACCAAAACTAACGATACCAAGATAACCCCAACTCCAAATTTGTCAGGCTGGCTTGTATTTCAAGGCCTTAAGCGCGTTCCGCTATGCCGTTGAACTCGAAGTGCAAAAGCTGCGAAGTTTATTCTGGCTGGAGCACGTGGCTATTCACCGCATCGACCGGAAGACGTCTGAGGAGCAAAGCAGGTGAGTGCTGCGTTACACCTCTTTCCGACTGCAAAGTGTTATGTTGGTTGCTAATAGAGCGTGTGTGGCTGAGCGCTGACGAGCTCGGGCGCGCTTTGCGCAAGAGAAAGAGGGGAATCCAGCGAGCAGAATTCAGTGATGCTTAGCAATAGCATCGCTAAGTTCGGTTCGGTAAGCCTCATCATTATGCTAATGATGAGGCTAAGTTCGGTTGATCGGATAACTAGCTATATAGATAACTAGATATATAGGATATATCCCCTTTTTAAAGGGGAGCAGTACAAGTACCCTATAACTGCCGAGGCTAGCCAGGTAATAACTCCCTTCTAGCCCTAGTTATAAGGCAGAGGCTAAGTTCGGTTGATCGGATAACTAGCTATATAGATAACTAGATATATAGTTCAGGTTAGAGGTTGAAAAGAGGGAAAAGGGAGGAATCCCTCTCTTTTCCTGCAACCTCTAACCTGAACCTCAACCTCCGCTCGACGTCGAACGTGCGATCATCTTCTGATCTTGCATCTTCAGTCTCAGAGTGATCTGTGATGACTATCCGTTAAGGCAGAGGTATAAACAAGTTATTGATTTTCCGAAATTTTTGTGAAGCGCTTTTAAAAACGAGAAGTGCGTATTCTTTGCGCGTTAAATTACTTTTTCTAGATTTAAGGAACAGGTTCCCAAGAACAACAATATGCTCATCCTCCAGTTTCGGTGGGTGTCTGGACGTTCCCTCGTCTTGCGTTCGTATACTCTTGGCAGGTTCGGTCAAGAGATATCAGACTGAATTCCGCGCTTCTAAAGCATCCCGCTCTACAAAAAGTGCAGGACTTCTCTGCATCCATGTCCACAGGTGTGCAAGTTTCCGCCTTAAGTAAAGTTAGCTGAACAGATATTGAACGAAGGTGAAGTTTGTCCCTTGCATCACGCGAGGTTCTGTGTGTACTCGCGGTACCTGGTCCCTTGTTCATTTTTTTTGTGCTCTGGAGGACTACCAATGCTGCATCCTTGGGAAGTGTAAGGCCTCGTACACTGGGCCTTGTGCGAAGCCCCTTGACTTGTGAGCTGGTCTCGAGCAGTTGTGCACGCCCCGGCCATGCTGTTGTCGGTAAGTATCAAGCATGAGTTGATTTCCAGTCGTATGGTGGTGTTCTGATGTTTATGCTGTCGTAGCACATCCCGTTCTCCTGAGACCAGTGTCACGTGCGATAGATATCTTTCTAGTTCAAAGTATCTTGCGAGATTGTATCCAAAGAGGAAGGTGAAACGTTATGGGAGTTGTTCGAACGACTGGAATCGTAAGAAGGCCCGGGGTGCTCTGTACTATAGATGCTCGACAGCCGCGAGTCACCATTCACGGCGAAATTGCGACTGTTATCTTACAAGAAGGGGAACGACTTCGGTCCCAGTACGACTCAACGATCGGGCGAAACACTGCGATATCCGCGGCTCTTGTGGGAGAAGGAAAGGGTCTTCTTGCAAAATTATCGACTTCGGTTGCGGTGAAAGCGCTTGGTGACGAAAATGCCATTGGGCAGTGGTTTGAAGGGCCCGGCGAAGTTCTTCTCTCTTGTCCTGGTCTTCCGGAACAAATCGCGGAGATCAATCTGGATTCCTCGGAGGAAATAATTTTCAAGAAAGGTTCTTGGCTGGCTTCTACCTCTGGGATATCCATTACTCCCACCTTTGAAAGCGTGGGCTCTGCGGTTTGGAACGCAATACGCGGCAATTTAGGCGAGTTCCGCTCACCAGACGTCATCTTTTCGTTCAAGGGTACTATGTTCAATTCAGGCGAAAGGAGCAGGCTTTTCGTGTGCTGTGAGGCTACACTTGACATCTAGCGCGATTTCCCTCGCAGGGAATTCCCTTCTTCTGCGAGCGAGAGCAGAGAAAGCTGGACGTCTATTGCTAAGTTCCGTCGGAAACATTCATCACAAGACTCTCTCTGATGGAGAAACATATAAGGTGAGACCTGCCACTGAGCTCTCCACAACTTGAGTGCTGTGAACCCAAATTCTGACCTTTGCTCGCGGTGGATGGAAGGTGGACAACGGCAATCTCTTGGCCTGGACTAGTAGCGCAGGTAAAAGCACACGGCTTGCGGGAGGGCTTATAACTTCAGTCGTTACGGGCGAGGGCATCGAGTTCGAGTTCACAGGGCCATGTGATATTTTTCTTGAGTCCCGATCGATGCAGAGTTTAATTCAAGGGATTTTGAAGAGCGAAAGCCTCCTTCGAGAAGTGCTCAATACCACAGAAGTTAGAAACTCCATCACTGATCAAATGAAGTCTTTATTGTCTCGTGTAGAAACACTTGAAGCACAGATGAGTTCAGATCGCACAAGGTCAAAATTGTAAATGGAATTGCATGGAAAACAAGATTGCGTTGCATTGTGAGTCGTACACTGCGTACTTGATATCGGCGATAGAAAGATCTGAAACTGTCTTCGATTCCCAGCGAGTACTCAACGATTACTTCAAAACTATGATTGCTTCTGCCTTACTGCCTAGGTGCTGAGCACATGCTTCGAGACTTTTGTCCATAAGCATAGACTCGGTAGTAACAAGCGTTGGAAGATCTTAATAAACATGTCGGTGCAGGATCAGCCCTTAAGTCATATATACGATAACCAACGAGGGGTATTTCCCAACGGATGGCCTGGGCCTGGAAAGGTCGTAACATACGCTTGCCAGGGGCAATAATTATACGTACAACTTTGGGTTGGCCCTAAAAATCCAATAACACTATGTTCATGCATACGCAATACGCGTAAAAAATCGGACCTCTTGGACACGTAGAATACGCGACGTGCGTTTTCAGTGTTATGTTACGTGTCACAAGTAAAATGGCCATTTTGCGCGAAATCCGACGAAGCCACTGCCACGTCCCTTGCGAATTCGATAGTTGATATCGTCCCACGAACACTCAGAACACGATATGACGGAATTCAAACAACTTTGCATTCCTCGTAGTGTTATCTGTTATGTTGCCGGACTTAACCATGACCTCATTTGACTGCCCCGAAGTTGATGCAATTGTGTATCGAACAAACGATCGTGACGATGAAGACGATGCCAGGGAATGCTCCTCAGCACACCTTGCAATCGAAGACGGACTTTCGTCAGGCACTCGTCACTTTGTGAATCCCAAAGTGGACACGAATAGCAGAATCCGCTATTCTACCATGCGGTGGGAACGAAGCGTGGTACATGTGATACAATTGATACTGACCGCGCGTAGGTATAATGTTGATATGCCGTGAGTTGTCTTGTATATTGAACAATTGATGAATAATTGAGCACTTGCAGGCCGGTTTGAGCAATCCCTGGAATCCTATAAGGTATAAGCCTCTAGCCGGTGAAAACGACGGACGTCACCATCGCGATTTGGCACGACTCGAAAATGGGTTGAACGCATGC
This sequence comes from Cymbomonas tetramitiformis, assembly GCA_001247695.2. Lineage (NCBI taxonomy): Eukaryota > Viridiplantae > Chlorophyta > Pyramimonadophyceae > Pyramimonadales > Pyramimonadaceae > Cymbomonas > Cymbomonas tetramitiformis. The sequence continues at coordinate 10,454 of LGRX02033685.1, read as the reverse complement.
CACCTTTCGGGGACCCGGTCCGAGCGACGCGCCTAAGTATACTCGGAGCACACGAGTTTCCCTATCATACTATACGTAATACGTATATAATCTCGGACCCCTCATACACGTAAAATATGCGTATATAAATACGCTTGGAGGGCTAGCGTATACATAAACATAGCAATATGGCTACTATCCCGCCGTCCTTGTGGCAGGACTCACGGGGAAGCTGATTTTCCCCCCACTGTATGGGGGCCTGCTTCTCCTTGTTTCACCCCTCACCGTGAGTGTCACGTGTCACCCGTAGCCGTGACTCAGTTCCGTGACTTGCTAGTTAGCGTGTTTCCTAGTCTAACTCTCCACTATATTTTATATTATCTCCGTTACGAGCACCCGGCCCTGTGTGTTTTCTGTCACTTTTTGCATATATATATATTCAGTATACTTCTATATTATACATATATATATTCATATATAGTATACATATATACTCAGTATATATATATATATATATATATATATCCCGATCATCCTTTTCATAAGGATCTCCGTCTACTTCCGTCTTTGCCCGTTTCAGTACTCCGCCTACCGTTTGTGATTGGTGGCTTACTACTCCGTATTCATTTTATCCGTCTTTTACCGTAATTCTGGCATCCTACTTCCTTCCAGTCATGTCTCAACAACGTCAAAACAGCCTTGCAGAGGCACTCCGTACCGCGAGGCGGGCTGACGCCACGTCTACGCCATCTCCGCCATCATCCAGCGCTGCTACGCCTGGCTCAGCGCGTCCGAGGAGGATTGTGACCACCGCCTCCTTGCGTTCGCGGCCATCGTCATTGCGGCTATCGCCAACCGCTTTCGCATTCTTCAACGACCCGTCAGTCCTATCCTCCACTCCGATGGAGGAGGGGAGGGAGGATGAGTACTTGGAGCAGCTTTCTTACGCCTTCACCTATTCCAGCGACATCGTCACCGTAATAATAATAAAAACATTTACGTCAATGAGAAAGGCAATGCCTTCGGAACGATCTACAAGAGTCTGTTCCCCTCATTTTTGACTGTCTGCAAGGGCAGGAAGCATTCCGCATGGCATGGAAGCAGGAGCGGCTCGGCACTAAGAAAGGTCGTGTCGGTCACCAGCGTCAGAAATACATCAGCAGGTCGCGGAGCTAATGCACGATGGAGATGGAAGCGAATTGGGCGGTGGAGGTGGAGAGGTGGAGACCCAGGGGTGCTCCGAGGGGCTGGGGAGAGGGGGGAGGTTTACATAATTGTTCAGCATTTTCACTGCAATTTTCATAAGTTCACTTCCCGTTCTCTTCTTCGTACAGAGTTGCTGGATACTTGGGGATTCATCTGCGGCCCCCCTTTCCGGCATTGTCCCCGTCTTATGAAGGAAGCTCCTCTCCCTAGTGTGCCGTCTGCACATTCTAGACAGCTTTTTCAAAAGAGGCTTTACCCCGCGGTGCGGGACACCAATCCCTTTAAGCACCTTACCAAAACCTTCTGGGAAATATCCCATGAGGGTCAGCTCCCTTGGCCACTTTGCTGCATTAAGAAAGGGAGTTCCCCCCCGCACTCCAATGCTCCCCGTCCAATTGTGCACCCGGGCATTGCCCTTGCTGCCCCGCATCGTCCTCTCTTCTGACCCACGGGCACAGTTGGGGCGGTAGCGGGCACTCTCTCTCGCTAAGGGCTTGTTTTATCATATCAGGATGTAGCCCCGTTTCTTTGAGCAAAAAATCGAGTGTTTAGTAGGCTTTGTTATGAAGCGAACGGGCATATCATTTTAATTCCATAATATTATGGAGCTTGCTCGCGCAACTACGATCGCCAACCGTCACTTATGACCGTACCTACAAGGACCACTCCGTCGATTTTATAAATTCGACGGATCCATCTACGTACGACAATTGTACTCTGGTATTCCTTTATTCGATACGTCATCCGGAATAAATTATTCCGGATACGCAGACTGGTCAACAAGCGTTTATTTTCCCGTACTCAAGGTCATTGCGCCGGTATCGTAACCACGTGCTCGGAGTGCAACGCTTTATCGAAACTCAATGCCACGATTAATCCACTCGGCTAAGACGACGGGAAATGGTATAGACACTCCACCGAGGATCGTTCCAGCACGGTCGAAGTAATATTTCAACTTTTTACGGCTAGCTATCCACTCGGCTAATCCACCATGGCGATAATCACGTAGAGTACAATATTAGGTACCCTATAGTAGTATCTAGTAGTAGGTGACTCCTTGTGTCACTCGGTGACCTGAAGCATCGTGCAGTAGTTGCGGTCGCAGTGTCGCACGTTATGATGATGACACTGCGACACGCGCCCCTCTCAGACAATCTTCCCTTCGTAATAACTTGGCGGCGCAAGCCGCCAGCCCTTACTCTGGTAATATTATCCGCAGCCATTGTCCTTCAGCTGCTGCCTGATGGCAGCTGTCGTACCGTCTCTTTACCACCCTCATACAGCTAGTTTATTTCGGGTTTCTCATGAGGTTATAGGCCTCGATTACGCTTCCTCTGTAGTTTTCAGATTCTGAAACACCCAATTTTGAGAATTCCCGCCTTCTCTAGCTTCAATTTTACAGCCGGCATGGTTTTTGCGACGATCTTGGCCAACGCGACCGCTGCTAACTTTCTCTCGCTGCCACAAGGGATTGGTGACCCCGGCAGCAACATCTCTTTTCCGGAATTTGTGTCCCCGGAATTTCAGCCATTTCGATGGGAGTAGTGACCCCACTTTGGCGACCTACGTCATCCGATGACAACCTCTGAGCAGCAACCGCCGCCAGTCTGGAATCTCGCAGACCTGCTGCGCTGTCCGCTCTCTGCTTTTTTTTTCTAATCGCCCCCCTATTTCAGATCCTGAAAATCGGTAGTGCCAACCCAATTCGCCATCGACTGTCAATTTTGCCACCTTCGAGGTTTTTAGAGGCAGCCGTATTTTTTATGTTGGACAATGGACTTCTGGGAAGTGGTAACCCGTCAACCGGACATCCTTACCTCAACCCCTGTGTCTTCTTCGTCAATCTTTACTAATCAGCCATTTGGCAGATTTTCTGTCCAGATTTACAGCCGGATCGCGTTCGTCGACCCTTCTCTCCTCCCTACCCCTCTGGAAGTTGGAATTCCTCGACATCAACCTAAACAGCACAACCCCTCAAAGCTGTTCCTTAACGGCGTCTTTTTCAAGAAAATTCGACGTGTGTGTGTGTGTGTGTGTGTGCATCGTTGTAAGAAACGCTGGCTTCTCGTGGTACCGAAGCCGGGGTTGTCCAGCTGGTGACAGGCGTGACAGTCATGACGAGTATGACAGACCTCGCGCGTTACGACTGCTTGAGGGTAGCAGACTTGGTTAAGAAGATATGGTCACTGTAAGATGACTGTGAAGTGATAAGAAGATATGACAGCTACAATACTGTCGCTGACGTGTCAGTCAGAAGATGGGAAGTGGTAACATCATTAAAGCTGGCATATAATAGTGACATTCTATTGGTAGATGAAGATTTCAGGGCGGAAGCCTGTTACAAGTTTTTACAGATGTGACATTGACTTGAGAATAAGTAGGCCCTGACCGCAGGTCAGGACTAGGGGACTCGTTATTGTATTGCCTTCGCAAGTGCTAGGTGGCTGTTCGCGTGCCAAGTGCTAGATTGCTAAGACAGCTCTGCTCACAGTTTTGTACAATAATTCGTACTTTTGGTGGTTTTGTTAATCTTTTGGTGAATATATTATACTGCTGTTTTTATCCTTTTACAAAACAATAATGTCCTGCGCGGAGCGGCTTTTTATTTCGGTACGAATTCAGAAGTAAGAGGTTCTTTGGCGACAAGTCGACAGCAGTCATGCCCTGGGGATGTAAGAGCAGTTCGTCTATCCACTGAGAAGTTTGACAATCGTATACGATTGCCAAGCTCTGGCGTTAGCTTAGCACGATTGTCAAAACTGTGTGTATTGAAAGACATAAATAAGACACGAACTTATCATATATCATTTCAAACGAAAAGCCATGAGCCGGACCCGCCTATGCCTCATCTGCGCGTTGGACCGACAAATTTATTTTGAATCGATTCTCCATGGCATCCTAATGAAAAAACCACGTACAAGCGAGGTGTGCATGTGTCACTGGCGGTATACAGATGAGTCGATGTCTGCACCAAAGAACAATAGGCAAGCAAACACAGATAATGAGAACGCAGAAGAATCGCGCAGCATGCCATATATGTATTATGGGTTCTACAACGATGTCGACGAATGGGTTGACTATGACTTCGAACCGTCCCACGGGTACGGTAGTAGCGATAACGGTAGCTATCATGAGTACGCAGATTATGAATGACATCTATAACTTAGAACAATCGATGAAATATTAGGATAGCACTATAGGGTAAGACGAACACATAAGTATAAGTAATGTTAACTTGCAAATAAATACTAGAAGTTTACACATGCATATCTATTTGCTAGGGACCTTGACAAGTATCCTTTTGATCATTATCATCTTGCCTCATTGTTAGAAGCCAAAGTCCTCGTCTTGCATATTCGCCGCACAGTTGCACGCTCCTAAATATCGCTCTATATTCTCACCGCGCTGCTCCGTTAACAATAAATCATTCATCTTGTCCACAGGTATTTTTAGATTTCTAGGCGTCTGCCACTTCCCCGTCCAAGGGTTCCTCGAGGGAAATCGTTCGAGATGCATCAAGGTAAATAATAGGTAAAACCGAGTACGGCGTACATAACGGTATCCTGCAAAAATGCAGTCAAAGTCCCAATTTCCCAAAACGATAGGCCTTTGGCACAAAACATATACGTTTTCCGCCCGTGACAGTTTACGCAAGGCTTATGACCAAACATGGACACATTCTTTGTCATATCTTCATCATCATCAACGCCAGGCTCCAACCAATCCAGGATGGCATCAACCATTTCTGGTCTTGCTCCAGGAAGGTCTTGAACGCGAAAATAAATGATTAAAACACGCTATAACACTTCTTAAATAGGCATGGGCGCCAGGTCCAACCCATATTGTACACAAACATATATATTTCCTAACGGCAATTGCACCACTTTCCATCGTCATCAGGCTCGGGAATACAGGGGGAACCGATCAACTCGGGAATAAAGTCTGTGGGAACCGGCATTGTTTTGGGGTAAGTGCGCCAGGGTTGCCTTGCGTTGGAGTCGCAACATACCGATGCGCATCCAACAGTTGAAAATACCATGTTTCCCGCGTTTCGCGGATAAACCTCCACTTAGCGTAAGAGGGGTCATGTGTAGGATGCAGCGCAGGATCGACGAACACTTCCTCGCGATATAAAAACAAATTCCAGAATTGGCACACACAGCATTTTTCGTATTCGATATGCATACGTTCAAGCTCAACAAGTGCGTCTTCAATGAAATGAGGAGTATTCATATTGGAGGTAGCGAGTAATGAATGCTGTAATCGCAAGCTAGGTTTTTACTGCGAAAATAAATGAATACAAGACAAGTAAAATTAGTTATATAACAAAAAACCTCGAGGGACTTCCGACAGGGTTCTGACAATCGTATACGATTGTCAAGCTCTGGCGTTATCCATCCATATTTATCCGCATCGAGAAGAATTGATTTCTAGAATATATGGGTGGTGGCTACACCCACCGATTGAGGTTCGACCAGGAATTGAAATCAAGACGAGTCATCCACCGACATTCGATAATGTCAATGCAGATGTACTCGTGGTCAATACGGGTAAGATCCATATCAATGGAATGCGTCGGCATCGACTGCAGGCGGGCCTCACGTTTGACAATCGTATACGATTGTCAAGCTCTGTCGTTGGGTTCGTCTCTCTGACGCACGTTTGGCAACCACTGCATGCGCCTTGGTCTCCACTAGCTTGATGGTCTCGAGCAGATTTTTTGACAAAAGTTGCGCGTCAGAAAGCGATTCCACAGCACTGCAGCTAACGTAGTCGACTGAGAGCGTGGTATAGGTCCCTTTCGAGATTCTCAGCAGATGCAAGGCAGATGTCGCACTGCTTATTACCTGCCGAAGCTGTATCTCTAGACTCGCAAAAAGCGGTTCAGACGGATGAGTTTTACGACCAGACTTTTTGACCATACTGAACTCTGCTCGTCGCAAGACGCGTATCAAAATACTCCCATAAAATACAGTAAGTATACCATACGAACAAAAAATAAGCCACTCTGTATCATAAAATTACCGAGATAAAATTAACATAGAGGCGGCTGTAATTTTTTCGGGAGAGGTGCGAACGCTAGCTGGCCGTTGGAAAGTGTGCAAGCACATGCAATGCAATCAATGTGGTAAACACGATACAAAATATGATGCGGTGACTAATTTCATTTTGTACATGTGTTTTATTAATGTTCAGGACTAGTCGTTAGCACTGCGACCACAATCTACGCGGTATCTGCGTTTATTCCAGGTTCAAGACAGGCATTTGGCATGGCGTGCACTATCTACTCCGCTGGTGCGTCTTCTGCAGGTGCGTGGGGATCGCTGTCTCCTGGTGCGCCTTCTCCTGCCTCTCCGTCTCCCTCTTCTCCTTCATCTTCAGGGGGTGCACCTTCTTCACCGTCTTCATCCATCAACTCGTCGATGTTCGCAGCCACGTCGGCGAGTTCTTTCGCCTTTTGGAGGTTTTCCTCCTCTATGCGTGCTTCTTCTTTGAGCTTCGCCGTTTCCTCGAGTGACATGCATTCCGTATCGCCGTCAGGCTCGTCGGCAATGTTCCCCAGCCGCTGACTGGCTGCTCCCACCATGTCTTGGTCGGAGTCGAACGCGACAGCGTTCAAGCCGCACCGGAGAGCTGCAATTGTGGCCGTCGCGACCCCACACCCTGCATCCAAGATCCAGTTGGGTGACGAATCGTTGTTTAACCGGGCGAAATGTGCGGGTCCCATCATGTGGCAGTTGATGAGGTCCATTAGCAGGTGCTGGGGCTTCTGGTGAGCGCATACCACTCTCCCATTGTCTTTGAAGGGTTGCTTGACGACAGAATACCCCTCCAGCAAATTCGCCCTCGAGCTCGCCTCCGCTTCCTTCGTCGAGAAGTCGAAGTCGCACATCCATGGTTTGCGAGTGGATTTTACCCCGGACTCCACGTCCGCCATTTGGAACCCGATGACAGCCGCTTCGAGGACATTGTGCCGGATGGCTTTGTTGGCACCCACATCCTGGTTCTCCTTGCGCCACCATATGCGCTGGGCCCCACCGTTGCATTTGCTCTCCAGGATCTTCAGGAACCCGGTCTGCTGAGCAAACCCACAAAATATCGATATTGTCCAGTCCGGCGAGGTGGTGAGCGCCGCAAAGGCATCTATGAACCTGATCAGGTCGGCCTCGGATAACGCGTGCTCTAACACCTCTGTATCGAAGTCGTAAATAACGTCCAGTATCGTCCCCACGTAATGCAACTTCGGGACATACTCGAGTTTCGTCAACTCGTCTTTGTAGATCATGTAGCCGGTTTGAACCGTCTTCTGCTCGTACTCTTTCTCGCTCGTCGGTTGCCTCGTTACCATCCTCCACAAGGGGGGAGGGAAGTGTCACCTATTATACCGCAAACCGCTTGTTAATATTTGAATGACCCAAAATTGCTAGAGCAATAAAACATGCAACTACATGAGGAGCACGACTATTACAACAAAGAATGTTGAAAGAACGCACACCTTAACTGTATTGGGGACGTAGTTAACGGGCAGCTGCCCGAGGTCTCCCTCTCCGGCCTGACACCGGGTAAGCCACGTGTTGCAGTCTGAGACGAATTGGACGATGGCCTTGGGAACCGTGAGCTGACTCCCCCCTCGCCCAGTTTTACCTTGTTTCACCGCCTTGATGCATCGCTCGATGGCCTCCTGGCAAGCCCAAGTCTCACCGTATTTCTTCTCAAAAGCATCCCAATTCTCCACCCCAGATTGCGACACGATCCAGACCTGACCGTTGCGTTGGGCCTTGAACTTCTTCAGGATTTCAATCGCCTCCTGGATGGTGAGCTCGGTCATCATGATTTTCTTCAGAACGCCGTTCAAGTAATCAACCTCCACGTTCGAGTGAAACCCGAGCATCGTCTGGAACAGGGGCATGCCCAACTCCTTCTTCTCGCTCTCCTTCACGATTGCCTGCTGCAAAGGCTGTGCCGGCTGACCGACACTCAACGTGTTACCGGCGCTTCGAGGAACAAAACGACGATCGCTCTTAATTGGAAGATGCGCTTTGAATTGGAAGATTTTTTTGAAGGTCATTGTTTTGATGTTTTTTACATTATTTTAAACATATCATGCCCAAAAAATAGGGTGGTTGTAATTTTGGAAGTTTTTCTCATCGTACGAGGCGGGGTTTTCAGAATTCTTACGATCGCACTAGTCACATCACTAGTGCGATCTGACTTCGCACTAGTCACACGACTAGTGCGGACTCAAGCGACACACGGCCGTACGGGGCACCCGGCGATGAACCAACGACATTCCGGTCACTCATGATCATTTTGGAAGCATTTCAAACCAAAAACAAAAAAAATAAAAACATTTTGGAAGGAGTGACTTCTTCCAATTCAGAGCGTTCGTCGTTACACGCTTAGACCTGGCCTTGGTACCCGACTTCTTCTTCTTGGGGTCGACACCTACATCCTTCAACGCCTCCTCCGCCCCAGACGCCTCGGCAGTCATGTCAACGATGTCACTGTCCGGAGCCCAGATCTTGCGTTTCTTACCCGACCCCTTGGTGGGGGTCTTATTCATCCCCTTCAGAATACACTCGCCGTACGCATGCATGATTTTAACAATCAGGTCCCAAGTATCCTGATGACGCATTGTAGCGACCGACCAATGCGTTGCGTAGTCGTTGGCGTAGGAGATGTGATTCGTTTGCAACACCTCCGCCTTAATCTGCATCTGCTGAGCCGATGTCAAATAGCTCCAGACCGGGAACCATTTGCCACTTTTAACCTCTCCCCCGAAAAGCTGCCAGTCATTCACATTGGCCCAGTCCCCCTTCGACAGCCTCTCGTAGACCTGCTTCCTTGCTTTTGGAAGCCTGAAAGTCCTGGGATCGTGCTGTTCCAACTGCTTCACCAGGCCGTCCTCCGTCCAGTCTTGGAGCTGAACGTCCCAGTCGGTGATGCCACAATGCCAATAGAGTTTGTGGAGCGGGCCCTTCGATGCCTGCATGGTTTGCCGAGAAATTACGGTCAGTCACATTCTTTTGCTTTAAGTAAGTAAGAGCTTTAAGTGACAAAGATGGATAAGTTACATTATTTTCTCAGAAATCACCTGCATGCCAACTCTCATGGATTTTATGATTTGCTGGTGCGACTTGCCCTTCACGTTCTGGTCGACGGTGTTCTGCTCGTCAGCCAAGAATCGGACCATGTCAGACTGTAGATTAAAATACAATTTGCACTCGATCTGCTGAAAAGCTTCGTTATCTGGTTGTTCAGCGTGAAGCTCCCGCCGAGCGGTGAGGCTATGTTGGTGCCCGAAGCACACGAAACGATATATGCCGTCGTACACCTTACTGGGGTCAAAATCCTCCGCGCTTGTGAGGTGCTCCCCAGATTCCGCCCATATAACGTACACCAGGGAGGTGTTCTGAAAAGAGTGTGGGTTCCAAGCCATGCTCTCTTTCAGGTTCACGACTTGCGCACGGTCCTCATCTCTGATGCGCTCGTAGTCCTCAGCCTGTATACTACATGTCTAGTGCTTGATAAAGTTTTCGCTTGGTGTATATGGTCGATGCTAGGGCTTAATTCATGGAACATATCTTCCTAGAATGACTCTCGGCCCGGAATCAAGAAAAAACACGTGTTTTTGCTAATTTTCAAATGTTTTCCATACTTATCCAGTCCGCCGCGGGCGACACCGGAGCGATGATGAATTCCAGTGTCGAAAATAGCAGTTTGTTCGCCTCGGCGCGAACGGGCAGCGTGGCATCCTCCAGGTCGAACAGAGAAGAAAGCGCGGCCTCCTCAGTGACGAAAATGTCCCGTAATGCCAGCACCAGACGGGCGAAAACGGAGCTGACGTTCGATTCCGTACCATCAAAACGTCCATGTTTGTCGTCGTACACCTTCTTGATGACGAGCTTGGCGGCACGCTCGTCGAAGGATTCCTTCGCCAGACTCCTGACCGCGTCGAGGAACATTGCCCCTGCCGATTGGGCAGCCGGCGCAGCCGCAACCGTAGGAGTGGCTGGTGTAGTCGCATGTCTGGCTGCGGCATCGTCGAAAATGGTAACTAGGGAGCGGCGTGCGGCCGCAGTGTGAGATCTCGTAGAAGTGCCCATGATGAAATGACTACAGAGATAGGGTGAGGGGAATAATGCGAGGCGAGGCTAACGGTCTGGGCGACGGCTTGCGAGTTGCGGCGGGTCGTCGAGGATAAATCGGGGAAACAACAAATAATACGCGGTCGTGTGGGACGAAAGGATGTGATCAATGTCGGACGG